>PVHT020002874.1:2653803-2668527 GCA_004024745.2 Catagonus wagneri | reverse complement strand
TGGCCTTGCTCAGTGGGTTAACGATCCGGCGTTGCCGTGAGCTGTGGTGTAGGTCGCAGACGCGGCTCGGATCCTGCGTTGCTGTGGCTCTGGCGTAGGCCGGCAGCTACAGCTCCGATTAGACCCCTAGCCTGGGAACCTCCACATGCCGCAAGTGCGGCCCTAAAATGACAAAAGGCAAAAAAAAAAAAAAAAAAAATACATTTTCAAATAGTTCTGAATTCATGAGAAATATAAAAATAAAGATAATATTGATTTACATAATTATCCTTTCCTTTTTACTACATGGTAAATAGCTATTGCTTTTGTCACTTTTTTTAGAATAAGAAATACAACCAGAGTGAAGATATGGTAACTGAGGTACAAGAAAGAAAAAAATAATGTTATCAGTCACTGCACAGCAAACTGGAACACAGTCCATAAATACTGATTCCCAAGACGGGTTCCTTCCATTCAAAAGGTATTTCCTGGGACTTTCAAGGGAATGTGTATTCACATCAGCGGGTTCTGAGAAAGGCAATTCTGGCTCAGCCTCCTTAGCCTAGTGGGCTGCTACGCAGGATTAGTTAAACATTGACATTGTAAACCAACTAGAGTAGAAAAAATAAACATCGTTATTAAAAGTTTTTCGAATAAAATTTAAAAAAAGAACATTGATAATCAGACTGAGATATACAATGTCATGAGTGACACCAGAAGAAAGGCTCCAAGTGTGACAGGAGCACTTGGAAGAGAGAAAAGAATAAACGTAAATTGGGAAGATCAAATAAAGCTCTACGGAGAAGGGGAAACTTGAAGTTGATTTGGAAGGATAATTGGGACGAGCAGGTGGCAGTGAGGGCTCTAGGGAAGTGTAACTGCAGCAAAATACTAGTGTGTAAAGCACGGGTGGGTACAGGGAGCACATGTCAGTGACGTCATGGGACCTGAGGTTTAAAAGGCACTGGAGATCGCACAGGGCAGGGTGATAAAGGCTGTGGATGAGAACATTGTTCTAAGGCTGGGCCGTGGAGGTGCACCTGGCTGACCGGGGAATCTTCCTCCTAAAACGAGGACTGAAACTTTTTACCACTAGCAACTCTAGGCGGCCATGCCCCTCCTAGGGGATTCACCTGCTGCCTGTTGTTTTAAACAGAGACACTCAGTAACAATAGGAGAATTCCAAGTGATTTTGAAGTACCGGGAAGAAAGATCCTCTCTGGTTGGGTGAGGACCTGCAGAAAGGTTTGGAGTAAAGCTCTCCACAATTTTCCTACGATTCACAGAACACTGGAGCGCAGCTCACAGCACTAAAACAGAGCAGGCACTCGATAAACAGCTTACAAACAAATAAATCCCCCACCTGAAATGTACTGCTGTCTGAAGCCAGCGAAGGCAATACAAGTGGAAAAGAAAGCACAATCAGTGCTTTAAAAAATAATAATAAAACCTAGATTATTTGTAAACCGTCGCTACATTCATTAACTACAACCTTTAGTCCTAATGTATTTTTCTGGTAACTGACATAATCCCCAAAGCAGGTTATTAATAACAAAAAAAATGCACACATTGAGTGAGATAATCACATGAAAGCAAAGATATTACTCAGGTCTATTATCCAAGTCAGATTATATGGCCTCCAAATTTAAAAATAGTCTCTACTGGTAGGAGGGAAAGATACGGCTTAATAATTAATTCAGACAATATCATGAATTTCTAGGTCATTCAGTCCAAGGAGGTATAATAAACATATCATAGTTTTTTCCCCTGAAAACATTAGATGAAAAAGAAGTCATGTAGAAAATATTAGATTACCTGTTTCAAAAAATACATGTATCCTATTTTTATTCAAGAGCTAAGAAAAGTAAAATATTAATACACATCTCCAAAATGTCCAGGCTCTGCTGAAGTATAATTTATTTATAAATAAATCGTTTAGATTGGTTAAGAGCATTGATAGTTGCCTTAAATAGGAGTATAAGTTCAGAGTTAATTTTGGTTTGGGGTTGGTGTTATAACAGAAGTATCAGAGAGATCAAAAGAAGCTATTTGGGAATTATGATCTACTCGATTACATGTAATTGATGTAATGACGTAAATCTAGTCTAACTTCCAGTCCAACAAATGAATCATCCCTTACATTGAACCACTGTCCTGAATCAAACCAAATATTTCCAGTAATATCAACTCATAATTTCAAAAGGCAGCCTATTGCATTATTTAAGGGCTCAAATACTTGTGCATTTGTCCTATGGTTAAATGAAATGTGCTTTTTCTGCATGACAACATGGTCAACCTAGATATGGAGTTACTACTATTTAATTTCTTGTCCAAAGAGGAACACTTTCATAAGTAAAGAACTAATCGATAATTACACTGACATAAACTAGCCGGGTAAACGTGGACATGTGTGCTCTTTCACACAGTTGTAATGTCTGATTATCAAACATCAGGTTTCTTGGTTTTCCACATGAACAGCTCTGAAATACGTGAAACCTAAGTGGCCATGTGTCTTCTTCCCATTCATTCATGTAATAATATTCACAGAAAGTCTATATACCCTGCACATTAAAGTGGAACTTGACATCCTATGATCTAATGGTATTAGCCAATAATATTAATATTAACCATGTATGAGTGTGTATCAGGCATTGTCCAAAGATATATCTGCGATTATAGCTACTTCTCTATTTATATCTTTAATTATAATATATATAGGTAGATAGATATACATATAGAAAGCCAAAAAGGGAGAGTTGCATTATCCTATTTTTTTCCATCATGACTTTTTTCTTTTCTTTTTTTTAAAGGCCACAGCTGTGGTACATGGAAGTTCCCAAGCTAGTGACAGAATGGGAGCTGCATCTGCAGGCCTAATCCACAGCCATAACAACACCAGATCTGAGCCACATCTGCACCTTACACTGCAGCTTGTGGCAATGCTGGATCCTTAGCCCTTTGAGCGAGGCCAGGGGTCAAACCCACATCCTCAGGGATACTAGTCGGGTTCTTATCCCATTGAGTCACAACAGGAACTCCCATCATGACTTCTGACAAGATATTTAATCTTTTACCACCTCAATTTTCTCATCTGTAATGGAAAAGGATAATCACAGCATTAGGATGATTTTTTAAATGCATGTATATCTTTATCTTCCCTCTCCTTCTCCTTCACTTTTTCAGCCAATAAACATTTACTGAATATCCATCCACTAAAGGGTACAATCTGTGCTTAAACCTAAAACCATGGCACGGAAATGCATTCTGAATTCCACCTGCAACACAGAGGTATATATGCTTCAGAAATAATAATTACATTATTTTTTTTTCTATTTTAATTCAAGAATTATTTCTCTTCTGTACTATTCACATGTGGAACACACTCCCAACCACAGCCTCTTACTATAGGTCGTTCTTCTTAAAAGTAGGGCACAGTGGGACCAGCTTCACAGATTAAGATGGTGAGTGTGTGTGCAACTCCTCGCGACCGGGGAGCGGGGGGCTAAGCTGAGTCTGGGGAGAGGCATTTAGAGGTTGGTTGAAAAATATCACCAGATGATTCTGATGCATTTGCTAATTACTCTTCATTGCCATTAGCAGATCTACTGAATTACAAAGTATTAAAAGTCAAATGAGATCATTCGGTGAGATTTACTCTTGGTGAGTCCACAGAGAACCCTGGATAGCATCGCTTTTCTTTTAAAGCATTTATTACTCCATTTTCATTTCTTGTAAGGAACTGACACAAAAAATCGCATGTCTATACTTTACAGAGTGTACTACCCAGCTCCACATTTGAATATCAAGAATTTTTCTCTTGATAAACAAATGTCCTACTTTATAGAACAGGGAATGAATTATATTTAATATCCTGTGATAAACCATAATGGAAAATATGAAAAATAATGTGTATATATGCATAACCGAATCACTTTGCTGTGCAGTGGAAATGAACACATTATAAATTAGCTATAGTTCAAAAATAAATTTTTTAAAAAATAATTTTTCTGACTTTATTCTCCTGGCATTTCTCCTATCCCATTTTTTTTGCAAAGATTATGAGTAATGGTTATATCATATTGACTTATGTATATTTTCATCTAAGCCCACAGATAAATGTATTAAAATAATTCATCGCTTTGTTATTCTTACCCTGCCTACCTTTGAGAAGACTTTTTTAAAAATAAATTATCTATTTCTTATACCTAGATATAGGAAAAAAGCTTGTGTCCACTGTCTAATATTTACCCATCTGTTGACACTTAAGATAAATGTTGCACATATGTATGAATGCATGCTTAAGTGTGAAAATCAGTCCTGAAATCCTTAATCCTATTTCATAATCATTTTGTCTAACTGAGAGACAGTGATAGCGTGGTGCTTAAAGAAGACAGCCTCTGCAGTCACACTGCATTCCTTCAGAAAAATTACGTGCTTAACTTTCTCATGCCTCCGTTTCTTCACCTGTGAAATGGGGTAATACCTATCTAATTAATGTTATGAAGATTAAAAGAGTTAACATATGGAAATCTCAGAATAGTGCATGACATAATAAGTATCATATGCATTAAAGTAACAAATATTTTAAGTGATTCATTATAATATTAAAACATGAATGTGGAGTTCCCATCCTGGCACAGTGGAAACGAATCTGACTAGGAACCATGAGATTGCAGGTTAGATTCCCGGCCTCGCTCAGTGCATTAAGGATCCAGCGTTGCCATGAGCTGTGGTGTAGGTCGCAGATGTGGCTTGGATCCAGCGTTGCTGTGGCTGTGGTATAGTCTGGCAGATGTAGCTATGATTAGATGCCCAGCCTGGGAACCTCCATACGCCATGGGTGCAGCCCTAAAAAGACAAAAAAACAAACAAAAAACCCCAAAATGAATGCATGTCTAAAAGATTTCAGTGTCAGTGATGTAATGTGGTTCACAGGAAACAGCCCTGATTTTATAATGACAATGGAATTATATGTTTACACTGATTTAGTGAGCATTAGATGTATTTTCAAATTTTACTATGAGAACTATTAGAAATTGAAAACATAGGGTTACTTGCATTTCTTCATGATTTCTGTCTTAACATTTACTCTCTGGGTCTTCTTTTATGGCAATAAGAGATAAAGTGTTAAATTATGCATTTAATTAAAAATTCAAAGATATAGATGAAAATATGATTCTATGAAATCAATAACTGTTTCATCTGTCAAACACAATTTGATGCACGTATAACTACCATTATTTGCAAATAAAATATGTAGGATTTTTTTTTGAAGAAGCTTTTACTAGGTTGTAAGTGAAGGAGTAGCAGAATGTCATTTATATTCCTTTTATTAATTTTATTTATGCTTTAAAGATTTTTATTTTTTTCCATTACAGCTGGTTTACAGTGTTCTGTCAATTTTCTATTGTACAGCAAGGTGACCCAGTCAGAATTTTTAATTAGGCTTTGAAGTTCTTCAAATCACAGAACATTTTCTCATGGTTGTCATGGTTGGTAATTATATTATCATATGTCCTGTTTTGACAATTTGAAAATATCTGGTTTTAAAATAAATAGTGGGTAAGATACACCATTAAAAAAATTATGGTATTTAAATCATGTTTTGAAATAAGAAAATGAAAGAAATAGACCCCATGTAAATCAGGTTTGGTGTCCATATTTTATATTTTATAGGATTTTCATACTACACAAAAATAAATTTAATGTATTCTCAACACTTCATTCTATCATCTTATCTGCCCTCAAGATTACAAGTTTTTGTTTCCTTTACATAGCATGCCAGAAAGTGGTTGCAGAAGAATATTCTGGAAAATAACAGCACTCATAGGAATTGGACTTCCGTAGGGTCTTTTCACAATCAAGGTTAATGCCAAACTAATTATCTTCCACATGGAAATGGCAAGGAGGGATAATCAAATTGTAATTCAGTCATCTTTATTTTAA
The DNA here is from genome assembly GCA_004024745.2 of Catagonus wagneri. Classification (NCBI taxonomy): domain Eukaryota; kingdom Metazoa; phylum Chordata; class Mammalia; order Artiodactyla; family Tayassuidae; genus Catagonus; species Catagonus wagneri. The sequence continues at coordinate 2,662,602 of PVHT020002874.1, read as the reverse complement.
TGTTTCAGGAAAGTTCAGTAGAGGGACCCTAAAAAGGGTGTTTCCTCAATTTGTATCAAAAACAATATTTGTATTGGTTGAAAAAATTTAAAACTGTTCTCCAGAGCCATTGCAGAACTTTTTTTTCTTCCTGACAAATGAGTCTAGTTTTGCCTAAGAGCTTGAAGCCATTAGTTTTGAATATTTTATTCTTCTCAAATAGACAAGGAGTATGATCATGATTTGAATTGAATCCTATAGACAGAACAAGGTCTGACAATGCACCTTTTCCTTGCCGATTACATTTCTTAAAAATGAGTATATATTTTATTCTACAGAACAACTACTATGGGAGACTCAGGCAGAAGCTATTAATTTCTCCAGTTCTTACAAACTCAGGATATAAAGCAAAATGGACCAAGGGGTCTTTATTAGTAAGATACTTAAAGAAAAAAAAATAGAAAAATAGGACTTTTAGTTGGAGTACAGAAACAAAGGAGATGACAAAAAGCCAAAATCTGGATGAAATTTTCAAAATTTACTATAGTAAGTTTCCTCCATGACAAAGCTTTTTGAAAACACTTAATTGACAGAAGAGCATTCTCCCCCAAAAGGATAAGAAGCTAGATATACATGTGCATACGTGCATTGCATTTATGTATCTCAGTTAGTTCACCCGCTGGAATATTCCCATGCCTGGGTGCCCACCTACATGGTAGGTATTTGATGAATAGCATCTGAAGAAACAAATCTCTAACTTGGCCTGCATCCAAATGAGAACTATAAAGATCTTTAGCCCATAAGTGATAACGTGAGCTGTGTTCACGTGAGATGTTCAGTAAGGGTTGTGGTGAAGGAGCGAGGTGGAAGTGATGGGAATGCGATGTTTCCCTGCTGGTAGAATGCACAGTAAACCACTCGTTAACCACTCAATGGATTGACAACTCACTGATTCCAATAGATGGAGTCAGTGGTCACTGAATATTTCCTGCTGAGGTTTTGCTTTTTCACCTTTATTTTTTAAAAAAAAATTGGCCACTCATACAACATGCGGAAGTTCCCAGGTCACAGACTGAATCCACACCACCGCAGTGACCTGAGCCACAGCAGTGACAACACTGAATCTTTCAACTATGAGCCCACCAGGGAACTCCTGGTTTTGCTTTTTCATTACTTATTTATTATCTTTTTACATTCCTTTTCTTATATTATCTTCTATCATAACCTATTCCTAAGAGGCTGGATATAATTCTTTGTGCTATACAGTAGGACCTCATTGCTTACCCACTCTAAATGCAATAGATTGCATCTATTAAACCCAAGCTCCCATTCTATCCCAGTTTTGCTTTTTAAAAATTCCTTATTTTTATCTGCAACCTCTCTAGCATTTATTGTTTGTATACTTTTTTTTTTTTGTCTTTTTGCCTTTTATGTAGAGCCGCACCCGTGGCATATGGAAGTTCCCAGGCTAGGGGTCTAACAGGAGCTGTAGCTGCCGGCCTTCGCCACAACCACAGCAACGCGGGATCTGAGCAGTGTCTGCAAACTACACCACAGCTCACGGCAACGCCGGATCCTTAACCACTGAGCAAGGCCAGGGATCAAACCCGCAACCTCATGGTTCTTAGTCGGATTCGTTAACCACTGAGCCAAGAAGGGAACTCCCTATTGTCTGTATACTTTTTAATGATGGCAATTCTGGCTGGTGTAAGGTGGTATCTCGTAATAGTTTTGATTTGCATTTCTCTAATAGTGATATTGAGCATCTTTTAATGTGTTTTTTTGGCTAGTTGTATGTCTTCTCTGGAGAAATGTCTGTACCCTCTTACACTGTTAGAGGGTATGTAAATCGGAGCAACCTCTACGGAAAACTGTATGGAAGTTACTCAGAAAACTACATATATAACCCAGCAATCCAACTCCTAGGCGTCTATCTGGGGAAAAACATGACTCGAAAAGATACAGATACCAATGTCCACTGCAGCACTATATACAATAGCCAGGACATGGAAGCAACCTAGTGTCCATCAATAGAGGAGTGGATAAAGAAGATGTGTATATATACATAATGGAATATTACTCAGCCACAAAAAGAATGAAATAATGATGCAGCAACATGGATGGACCTAGAAATTATCATACTAAGTGTAGTAGGCCAGACAGTGAGAGACAAACACCATATGATATCACTTATATGTGAAATCTAAAAAAAAAAAAGGATACAGATGAATTAATTTGCAGAACAGAAACAGACTCACAGACTTTGAAAAACTTATAGTTACCAAAGGAGACAAGTGGCAGAAAGGAGTGGACTGGGGGTTTGGGATGGAAATGTTATAAATTAGGTTGTGATGATGGTTGTGCGAATATAAATATGATAAAATGCACTGAATTATAAAAAATTAAGTTCGTTATTTTTCTCTAGTCTTTCTTCGTAGTGAAGACCATCTTGTTTTAACACTAGGCATCTCTGTGCCTTCAGATAGGTGAGTGTAGAAGGAATACTTCTTAAAATGCAATAAAGGAGGGTCGAACATACCTGCTGGTAGCACTTTTTTTTTTTTTTGTCTTTTTAGGACCACACAGGCAGCATATGGAGGTTCCCAGGCTAGGGGTTGAACTGGACCTGTAGCCACTGGCCTGTGCCTCAGTCATAGCAACGCGGGATCCTAGCCTCATCTGCAACCTACACCTCAGCTCACGGCAACACCGGCTCGTTGACCCACTTGAGTGAGGCCAGCGATTAAACCTGTATCCTCATGGATGCTAGTCAGATTCGTTTCCGCTGAGCCACGACAGGAACTCTATGGTAGCACATTTTTAAATCATTCTCGCTCACTCATTTTTAGCACATTTAGCACATTTTAAAAATCACACTCACTCGGGAGTTCCCGTCGTGGTGCATGGTTCCCACTAGGAACCCCGAGGTTGCGGGTTCATTTCCTGGCTTCGCTCAGTGGGTTAAGGACAGGATGTTGCTATGAGATGTACTGTAGGTTGTAGATGCAGCTCGGATCTGGCGTTGCTGTGGCTGGCAGCAGCAGCTCTGATTTGACCCCTAGCCTGGGAATCTCCATATGCTGCAGCTGCGGCTCTAAAAAGACAAAAGCCTAAATAAATAAATAAATAAATAAATAAATAAATAAATAAATAAATAAATTACACTCACTCACACATTTTTAAATAACACTCACTCTCATGTGGAGCCTCCTTTTACAACCACACTTTGCTAATTGACTGTACCTTACCTTTGGAGACATTTTAAATAGACCATTTCCGGCCATTAAAGGGTTTAACATCAAAGAATCCTGTTTAAAATCACGGTCCTGCAGTCTCACATGATGTAAGCCAAGAGGCAGCCCAAGACCATTCCCACCTCTTCTTCACAAATACTTCAGCGAGTGCTTTGACCCGTGGTCAATGTTTTTTTCTCTGAAATCTCAATGGTACTAATGTTAGCAACATGCCACTTAGCATCCATTGCTTAGCATCTCCTAAGTTCCTCTGCTAGAATGGACTCCCAGGTACCCGGAGCTCCTATGAGCTGGCGTGCTAGGAGAACATGCATTGCACTGCTTCTCCCTATCGAGTCCAGAGCCAGATAAATGACAGTATTTATTTAATGCAACACTTGGTGATTTACTTTTCCTTACTATCTTTACTTGCATAAGAGTTGAAAGATGGCCTCTCCGCTATTTTAAGAATACGAAAGAATAACTAAGGAATTTATCCCCTCAAAAAAGGCTTATGGTGATTCTTTCAAACAGTCTGTCCCTGGAAGATCAATCTTAGAAATGTAGTTTTAAGGTAATTTCTTGCTGAAAGATTCTTTTAGAATTTTTTTTGATACATTTGTGTGAAAAACGGAATGAGCAACTCTGTAGATGAATTGAATTTGCTTCGAAATCATTTGTGAAATGTTATCTTTCTCTTGATTCCATCTTCCATTTCCTCTCCTTCTGTTGGCATTTGTACGGTTGTTAGTTATAAAAGGGAATGAAGTGATTTTCAAAAAAGAAGGCTAAATACGTTGATATTTTCAATTCAGCCACCACGCGTGTTGGCATTTGCATTTTTACTAATCAAAGGTTAAGGACAACAAAAGCACCTTATGAGGACATACTTTATCCCTGCCACCCAAGCTGGCCTGCTTTATGGCTCCCTTCTTCCCCCCTCCTGAGCCCAACTTTGACCTTACACTCTACAAGTTTCCACTGTAACCTTCAAAGAACTCAGGCAGGACCATGTAATAGCTGATTCTTGAACTCGTTCCTTTCCCCCATTTTGTGGACAAATCACAAAAGCAGGATTTTCAAGAGTAAGCGGAGTGTAGTGACTTCAATTCCAACAGGCCCTCAAAATGCTCTCCATTTCATGCTTCCTTGATCAGCTTTATTTATAAGAAAATAGATTTCTATGAGCAAACACTTGGACTTGATCTGCCAAAAAACCTCAGCAATATTATTCTGAGGCACTTGATAAAAATGTTGATATCTCTATTTTTACCAATATTTTGGGGAGCAATCTAAGTGATATCTCGAAATGAAGCTTAAAAAATCAATAAAATATGTATTTCTGTGCATAACTCAAAGGCTCATTTTTCCAAAGTGCATTCATATTCAGCAAAGATTGCTAGAATTTATGGTAGAGGTTTAGTGAATAATTTGAAGTGAATAATTATATATATAATCACAAGGAAATCAAAGTTGCTACATTCTATGATACAGTGATAACTCCGTTAGCAAAGATGTCTAAAACTCTCAAAATCAAAAAAAAAATATGAGCAGGGGTGTGAAAAGTAGAACAGTTGCAAATCCAGGTATCTCAGCTACAGAGTGGCCCCACAAATTATGGTTATTTTAGAGTTCCAATATTTAGTCTTCATTAGTGAGGAAAACAAAGGGATCAGGAATTGTGCAAAAGCAAAGTGATAGAAAAGCCATTGACATCTACAGTTTCTGAGCTATTAAATCCCAGATTAATTTTATCCTGTCTTTTTCTTTGTTTAAGTGCCACACCTGCAGCGTATGGAAGTTCACAGGCTCTACAGAGCAGCCACAGCAAGGCTAGATCCTAATCACATCTGCGACCTACACCACAGCTTGCTGTAACACCTTATCCTTAACCCACTGAGCGAGGCCAGGGATCAAACCTGAGTCCTCATGGATACTAGTCAGGTTCATTACTGCTGAGGCACACTGGGAAATCCCTCATCCTGTCTTAATTATCATTTACTTGTATTGGATAAGAAATGAATGATTCGTTGACTGCAAATTTGATAGAGACACTGTGGGGAAATCATAAAATGTTATAGGAACAAGCCTTAGTTTAGGTCTGCTACTTAAAATTTTTCAATGCTTTAAAAAATCACATTTGCTTTGAGACTCACTTTCTTGCACCTCAAGATATATTTAATTATGCTGTATCCAATCCTGTGAAATAACCGATTTTGTGAACCCACCAATGGTCAAATATCATCAATTTATATGATTCAACCCATATCTCACAACGTAATCAAATGAGACAATGTATGTGAAAGTGCTCATTAACTGGAAAGGCTAATGGAAATATCAGGTGAAGCCATGCACTTGAAACTGAAGTGGTGCTTAGCCGTATAAGTGAAGCCCATCTCTTATCACGGGAATTTAACCAGGGGAAAGGGTAACAAAAGCAAAAGACCGATTTTGAAGGCAGAGATGATTTCAAGAGAGGAAATATACAGAATATTCAAAACACAGATATCATGGAATATAAAAAAAGATCTTTGACTCCATGAGTAAACATTATAATTATGCTGTAATTCATAAATGTGTGTTTTCTCAAAGGTATATGTCAGAAGGCTCAGATTCTCATCAAACAGCATCCTCGGCTTCTTGAATTCTTTCAGTATCTCGGCTAATAAAAGACGAGTAAAACCAGAGCGGGGCAATCAGTTTTGTGGTACTAACTTTTGCAACTTCACAGCATCCACACGCAAAGGCAGTCCTCGGGAGACTCAATCTGTGGCATTCATTACTGGGTCTGCTTTGATCTCCCTGCGAGGTTACCCAGTGATGGCTAATTTTAGGTGTCAAATCGACTGGACCATGGGGTGCCCAGACTTCGGTCAAACCTTATTTTGTGTGTGTCTGTGAGGGTGATTCTGATGAGATCAACATCGGAACTGGTAGATGGAGGAAAGCAGATCGCCTTCTCTAATGTGGGTGGACCCCATCCAATCACTGGATGGCCTGATTAGAACAAAAAGGCTGACCACCCCCTCAAGTAAATGGGAATTCTGCCTGCCTGACTGTGACGCTGGAACATTAGTATTTTCCTGCCTTCAAACCCCCTCCTCTAGGGTAACAAGGGTGCCAGCCATCAGACTGGAAGTCACACCATCAGCTCTCCTGGTACCCAGGTCTTTGGATTCAGACTGAATCTACACCATTGGCTCTGCTGGACCCCCAGCATGGTGACTTCAGATCTTGAATCTTCTCAGCCTTCAAAATCACATGAGACAATTCCTTAAAATAAATCTTTCTCCCTCTGTTCACAACACAGATATCATGGAACATACAAAAAGACCTCTCTCTCTCTACGCCCCCACATATATATGAATGTGTATATATATATACACATATATGTATGAGTGTGTATATATACACACACTCTGTTGATTCTGTTTCTCTAGAGAACCCTGAATAACACTTGCCTCCAGAGGCTAAGAAACAACATCACACTGGCAAAGATTGTCTGCTCTACTCTTGCCTATTAATAGTTAGGAATGTGCACGTCTTGCATCACACCCTGGCTAACGCAAACACTAGCTGTTACTAAGCAATCACTCAGTACCCCCCCTAGCTTATCCCACCCCACCCAGCCAATGACAGCACCTGCTTTCATCTCCCTGGTCCCTCTGCCTTCTTTGTTCTGGGTGCCACACCCATACCTGCCTCTGGCCCTCCTGGGTTTTGCCCAGTCTCTAGACCTGCTGGACTTTGGTACCACATACATAGTCTCTTCTAATGCTCCTCCTAATGAGGAACATGGTGTCTAGGCCAAAAATCCTCTGATCCCACTCTCAGGCCTTGCGGGCTCTGAGGATGCAAGGAAGAACTGCACAATCATAAGCACTTTCTGGACAGCTGAACCTTGCAACATCTACATGATTTAAGTAGTTCTTATCTGCCTTACACTACAGAATGGCTAACATAAAATGATGCTTGGAGCGCCTATATTTTCTATGTTCTCAAAGATTATGTCATACAATGTATGTGCACATTATTAAATAGATATAATTATTCTTTAATTTATTAGACATGTGTGTTTATGTATATGTGTGTGTGTACATACATGCCTATGTGTGTGTATGTATAAACGCGTATGTATATACACACACATGTCTAATAGAATTAAAGAATAATTATATCTATTTAATATATATAATTATATATATACTTAAGGAAGAGTTAGAATGCCAGGTATTGGAGTACCCTTCATGGCTCAGCAGTTAATGAACCCGACTAGGATCCATGAGGATGTGGGTTCGATTTTTGGCCTCTCTCAGTGGGTTAAGGATCCAGCGCTGTTGTGAGCTGTGGTGTAGGTCGCAGATGTGGCTTGGATCCCGTGTTGCTGTGGCTGTGGTGTAGGTCGGCAGCTACAGCTCCGATTTGACCCCTAGGCTGGGAACCTCCATATGCCATGGGTGTGGCACTAAAAAGCAATAACAATAATAATAATAATAATAACAATGATGCTAGATATTTGAGCATGCACCTTGTTAGAAGACACAATAATCCTGCTAGCATAATGATAACACAGATATATGAAATCAGTTCTCTGTACTACGCCAATCACATATTTTAAAATTATGTGACAATCAATCATGCGTTTTAAAATTATGCAATAGTGAAGAACAAAATGATGGATACGTAGGACATTATGTCTCCAGTTTGATAGTTTCACGTAGGTTGCTGATCACCTGTATAATACAACTAGCAGAAATTAAATTTTATGGGCTGAGACACAGGAAGATGACTATACATTTTTGTATGCATTGGCATAAGAAAAAAGCATAATACATGTAAGCCCAGGAAGCAGTTATCCAATGCAAATCCCCTTCTAGTCTATACTTTGCTGAAATTCAAAGAGAAGATACTATATTAAATATCAGCCTAGTTTTGTAATAGCGTTAGGTAGAATTGTTTCCCAAAGGTTGTTTTGTGATTAGAAAATAAATTACACTTTTGTTTATTCATAATGATTAATGTCAAAGAGCCTCAGGGATCTATCTACCACAAGGGGCTTAAAGGAAATGGAATCTGTCCCTTTGAGTATTCCATTTGCTGCATCTTAGGTAGGGTTTTAAAGTCTTGATTGTTAAATTATACAAATTCTCCATTATATGCTCCATCATTAGTCTTATTTGCAAGAGAGGCACATGCAAATGATTTTGTGGTAATGCCTTGGTTAACAGATGAAAGGAACTATAAAAATTTTGGAAGACAAGTTATTCCGTATGTTGAATATGGTTATAAAAGTTGGGTTTCAGTTACAAAGACATTTTTAATCATAATATGTTTATGCAATGATATCCTCCAAGACAGAGCTAAAAAGATTCAGCAAGTGATACAAAATGTACTTATCTCTAGTACCTGGTCAATTCACCATAAAGAATTGAGTACAAAAGTACTTTAAGAAATAGTTCCTCTAATTCGTATGACATTTTAATATCCTTACTATTTCTGTTTGGTTTATTCTTGGCTTATTCATCCTAATAAAATACTTTAATATTCATGTAGACATATAAATTTCACTATCAGTTTGTTTTAATTT
>PVHT020002874.1:2591005-2650692 GCA_004024745.2 Catagonus wagneri | reverse complement strand
TGGGACCCAGTGCACGTGAAAGTCTGTGTGTGCCTTTCAAGAATGGGGTCTCTGTTTCCCCCAGTCCTGTGGAGCTTCTGCACACAAGCCCCACTGGCCTTCAATGCCAGATGCCCCACGGGCTCTTTCCCCCTGTGCCCGATCCCCAGGCGTGGGGTTTTGACGTGAGGCTCAGAACTCTCAGTCCTGTAGCTGAGTCTCTGTGAAGCAGTTACTGTCCAGTCTGTGGGGCTTCCCACCCGGGAGGTATGGGGTTGCTTCTATCGCGTAATCGCCCCTCCTGCCTCTTGATGTGGTATCCGCTGTGTCTTCTGGAGCAGAGTATCTTTTTTGGCAGTTTACAGTCCATTTGGTTGAAGGTTGCTCGGCATTTGGCTGTATTTTTGCTGTTATTTGGGAGAGAAGTTGAGCTCCAGTCCTTCTATTCCGCCATCTTAATCCAATCTCTAGTTTGCCACATTATGTTTGATTAAAAAATAAAAAGCCATGCTAATCTTTCCCTTTTTTAGTTCACAGCAGCATGACCTCTTCTCCTTAGATGTCTTATTTTACAGCCCCAACTACAGTAGAGACACAGTGTAGACAGTTTCCAAATGATTCATTCCTTGAATGAATAAGTGAGGAAATTCAGGCACTATACTTTTTAAAATGTTCATTGTAAAAACAAATAATAATAATCTAATCTCATGGTATGCAACAAAAAGTATAAAATGGCATATTAAAGTGTTCTTTCTACCTTTCCACAGAAAAGAAACTCATGGACTGGGAGAAGAGACTTGTGGTTACCAAGCGGGAGGCAGTGAGATGGACTGGGAATCTGGGGTTAATAGATGCAAACTATTGAATTTGAGCGGATAAGCAATGAGATCCTGCTGTATAGCACAGGGAACTATATCTAGTCGCTTGTGATGCAACATGATGGAGGATAATGTGAGAAAAAGAATGAATATATATATGTATATATTAGCTGTACAGTAGAAAATTGACAGAACACTCTAAACCAACTATAAAAGAAGACTAAACCTACTATAAAAGAAAAAATAAAACTCATTTTAAAAAAGTGTTCCTTCTATGTTTATGCTCAGTTCCCATCCTTTCTAACAGGTAAACATTGTAGCTTCTTCAGTTTCTCAGAACAATTCTGTTCATATAAGAAACAATATAGATGTGTACACATATATACATACAAACGTATATATTTTCCACCTTCCCTCTTTCCATGAATGGTATCATAATAAACATGTTTTCCTGCATGTAGCTTTTTCCATTTAACATTCTAGTACAGAGAAAGGTTTTTTTAATACTTTTAATTTCTACATAGAAGTCCACTGGATGACTGTAATCTAATTAATTTACTCATCCTCAAAAAAATGGTCAATGAGGCTATTTCATATATTTTGATATTATAATCATGGCTATAATAAAAAAATTACACTTATACAAGTACGTTGGCACGATAAATTGTAAGGATTGGAATTTGGGGTTCTAAGAATATTTGAATTTGTAATTCTGATACACATGTGTATCGTATTAGAATATATTATAGGCAGTTCCCCTTGTGGCTCAGCGGAAACGAATCTGACTAGGAACCACGAGGTTTCGAGTTCAATCCCTGGCCTTGCTTAGTGGGTTAAGGCTCTGGCGTTGCCCTCTGCTGTGGTGTAGGCCAGCAGCCACAGATGTGATTCAGCCCCCTAGCCTGGGAACTTCCAGATGTTGTGGGTGCAGCCCTAAAAAGAAAAAAAAAAGAAAAAAGAAAAGAAAGAATATATTTTACCTGGCAGCATCTTAACTCAGTTTTTCAAGAAATATGTATCCATATACAATTATTTTATTGTGTTCAATAATAAATACACCTATTATACTAGATCTAAGCTACTATCTAGAAAGAACTCTGAAAATTCCTATTTTTAATAATCGTTTATCTTCTCTGTCAACTGCAGCACAAATAATTTATAGTCAAAAATAAGCTTGAATTGTTAGTTTTGCATGGAATGAATGAAAAATAAGATTATATAGTGATTTCATGATTCCAGAGTTACACAGAATGTCACGTAGCTGTATTTATTCATATATTCATCCACAAACACAATGTATTCTATATGCATTTTTAGCATATTCATTTGAGATTGATTTCATTTTAAATAAATTGATAAATAACACAATACATGATACGTAAGTCATATGCATAAATTAAAATTAGTCAAAATAACATCCCCATTCACACAGATAGAAACTAAAATCTATTTACACTTTTTTGATTTTAAGTATGATGTAAACACAGTCCTTCTTCAACTGTGTTCAAAGACAATTTAACAGACATTTATGTTCCTTCTTTCAAAATTCCCTTCTTTCTTTTTGTCAAAAGGTAAGAACAAATCTGTCTCCACTGTCACACTCATCTACATTAAATAGATAGGATGATATATTTAATATTGTTTGTTTTCCTGTAAATGAGTTATATTCAAATCAGTACATTTCAAAAAGTCTACTTTACCTTAGTATTCAAGCTTTAATTATTCTTTGATAAAAATCTTGTAGGAACTGTTTTAAGTTCTTAGCTTATCACAACTCTTGGAAAGATAAGTGCTTTCAAATAACCAACAGTTCTAAAAATTGCCAGACTTTTCCATTTTATAGTTACTATATATGGATTTCTGGTCCCAAAGCTGTTACATATCTATCTGTGTTTATTTCTTTAGTTTAATAGACATTTTGTTGAAAATAATCTCATATAAAATTCTTCATGAAATAAAAGAAGCAAAAATTTATTTTAAATAATAATGACACTTATTTTACTATACTGCTATATTTCAGTTGAGTTTATTTAAAAAATGAGTTTATAAAAAAAAATTGTAGAAACTTCCAGATACTCTGAATTGAATGTAATCTTAGAAGAGGAAAATGGAGGGCAAGGACTCAAATATATTAATAAACAAAACTGTGTGACATGCTTACTTTAACTCTGTTATCCATACTTTCATCAGAAATATTCACAGATAAAGCCTTTAAAATATGTTATTTACTTACATTTAACTTTTGATTTTACTAGAATAGAATACTTGGTTTAAACAGCTTCTGTGAAGAGGCTCTACAGAACTCGCTCAAAAATATACTGTGAAATCATCAGTTATTTTAATATAAGTCCTCAATTCTTACCTGCAATTTTAAAATTCAGAAACACTGAACACCAAAAATACTTCCATCAATCGAAACGATGTTAATAGACAACTAACTTTAAACCGATGTAAAGTTATTTATAGTCTATGACTCTCACAAAGAGGGAATCCCCCTAGATTTTAATATAGAAATATTCATATGCTGGGTCGATTCCACTAGGGGTGTTCCATTACATTTTGTATGAGCACTAAATTAACTTTCTAAAATCAAAAAAAAAAGCGCTAACTTCTAAACTTATTGGATTCTTATGGTTTCAGATGAGCAACTGTGAGCCTCATATTAACTCAGAGATCAGACTAAGGTTATCATCAAATACAATATTTTATCCTTTTATCCTGTAATATTGGTATGAAACAAGGTATCTGTCTTTTTTAAGACAGTCATTCTTAATCATGTAAACAACAGAGTTTCATGAAAAATTCAATAATATAAGTTATACAGCTCGGAAGAATTATAACCACAAATTTGTTAAAGTATTCCAAACTTTCAAGAAAGCTATATTGAATTAAAGATAAAGGCTTCCTGGTAACATTAATGATTTTTTATGTCATGTCTGATTTCACAGTTTATCAATGAATGATCCCTATATTCATATATGAGTAGTTCTTTAAAATAACTGGTATCAGTAAGAATATTCTTCTTAAAAAAAACCCTCATTTTTATCCAAAAGAAATGCATAATTTAAAAAGCAGTTAATTCCTATATTCTTTCACTTAAGATACAATATTTAATAGAGAATGTAATGTTATCCTTTAAGCACAAGAAGAAGAAAAGTATTATTGCAGTATATTAAAAAACACAACACTATATCTAGGAAACTATTATTCATAATCACACTTTTTAAAAATATAAGCTTTTGTAGTAACGCTCCCTTTTCACGCAAAAGAAAGCCATACTTTAAATAAATGGGAAAACTCCCGAGGTAAACACGTTGAGTTCTGCTTTCATTAGATAAGATGAACATGAGCTGAGTATTTAGCTAATAGTTCTTCGCTAACAGCTTGGGTATTATACACGGTTTGCGAAACTATTAATGAGAAACTCACAGCTCTACGCCTCCTATTTAGCCAACTCCCATCCCTTTACCATAAATTACCAACTCTAGTATAATTGCAAATCTAAATAAATTCCCTGGTGATTACAGATTACAGTCACAAATCCAAAAAAACACAACACAATGCACTTTCTGCAGGAAAATTAATTATTCCAATTCTAGGCAGCTCAATAGTCAGAATTCAGCCACCAGCTGGCTAATATGTAGAGTCTGAACATTTACCAGCAGGCTTCTGCATTAGTAACAGCAAGATTCCATCTCGCAGAAGAATACTGCAAATGCTACGTATAAATGATTCGCTCTCAAAGAGTCCTTAAGGCATAAGTGTTTTATCCCTTTAAATGTTCAGGCTAACTTGCTCCACATGATGTCATCAGTATTAATTCTGAGGAAAGCAAACAAAGGTGTAATGTGGTGCTCTATGCAGAGGAATCAGAAAGAGGATCCTAGAGTTTAGAATTTCTGCATCTTAGAGCCACAAGAAACGTACTGATCAAGTCTCATTCCAAATTTCCAAAAACTAAGATTCAGAGAGAAGCAGGTCCTGGATTATAGGTCTGGGTCCCTAGCTGAGAGTAACTAACACCCAGAAATGAGCTGCTTTGTTAGAATTTTCCAAGTCATACCATGATTTCCAATGATTTGACCATGGATTTAAATTATTTCGTGGATAAATTTTATGGTTGGTAAATTATACAATAAAGCTGCTCAAAATCAGTGTGAATGGATGGATGGAGGGATATGTAAATGGATAAGAGACTTTTAATGAAACAAGAATAGTAAAATGTTAATGGGAGGATTTGGTGGATTTAGGGGTTTTTATTGCAAAATTCTTTCAATTTTTCCATATGTTTGGAAATTTTCTTGAATCTTAGTTTTTGGAAATATGGAATGAGGCCATTTGACCCTTGAAAAAATATTGGGGAGAAATACAAAGATAATGGACATGATGTCTGCAATTTAATCTGAAAAAGTTCAGCAACGAAGGAAGTGTGATTAAAACGTTAACCATAGGGGAATCTGGGTGAAGATCTGGGTGCACTCTTTTTGTAACTTTTTTGTAAACTTCAAATTATTTCAAAATAAAAAGTTAACAAAGGAGTAGATATTTGACAGAGATTAGTGTTTCAAGGGTCTCTATTTTTTAAAGGGAATTATATCTTAATTTCTTCCTGAAGTATATGATCTCATGCTCTCCCCACCACACCATACTCATCCTCTGCTCTGTGCCCCTGAAACACACAGAGATGGCTTCTGGCTATAAGTTAAAAAAAAAAAAAAAATCACAAATTTATGATTGCAGGGTGGGTTTATATGGGCAAAAGTCAATCACTAAGGGCAAAATTTTGAATGGAATGTGTTAAGTAAATTAAATAAGTACACACACATATACAATCTCAATAGCTCTTCTTTTTAAAAGCTACTACCAGTTGTTTTTTGTTTGTTTTGCATGGAGATGGAAAATTACATTTTCCCATGAGGGTAGTTTGTGCTGGCTTAAAAAGAAACATTTTTAATGGGCTTCTTGTTAGGCAAGACTGAAGCAGAGATCCTTTTCTGGACTCTGCAGATTCCTTAGAAAGCTGAATGTGCTAGGCTACCTATGCTTCATGGCTCTATACCCTAATGCAAAAGACAATCTAGACTGGAAGTGGAGACTCAACTCTTAATCTAAGTTCTCCAGAGCAGTTAGGAACACCTGCTGTGTTTTAATCTCTTTGCTTGGAAGAAAAGATCCTGAAATCCCAGTGGGGGAATGAGCATAAAAGAAGTTCCTTTAGTAAGGATAGACACATGCCATCTAGGCCTAGGGGTGGGGGGGCAGTAGGCCCTGGAGAGAGCTAAGTGGTAAATAAGTTTCTGAAGACAGTCTCTAACAATTACTATGAACCAGTTTTAAAATGCGGAGATGTGTTGTGCGCTCCCAAACTTTCTGTCTGCACCTAGCCGTGGGGGAACACCTAAGTCTGCCCCAGTGCCCATCCTGGGTTAAAGGAGCTCTGGGAAGCCCTTTCAGCCTCAGAAAACCCTGACCTGAGGCAACAAGAGGGGACCAGGAAAGGAGCGGGGTTTGGGTGGGCTCTTGTTCCAATTAACCTGGGACTCCAGTCAGAGAGAAGCAGGCCCTTGATAATAGGTCTGAATCCCTATGAGGAAAGGAGCTTCCTGTGGTCTGGGAGCGGTGAAGGGAAGGTGGCCCCTGAGCACTGGGCAATTTTGGGATGTCTGGGTGGCTGTGTGCCAGCAACAAGATGAACCAGACAAACGTTTTCAGCCAACATCACAGCTGATGAAATTTTCCACAGAAGTACAGCACCTATGAGTTTGTCTTTTCAAGTCCTTAAACTAAATAAAATTTGGAGCTGGAAGAAGTCTCAGATCTTATAAAGATAATCTCACACTCTATATAGTTAATAATAATAGTGGGTAACCTATTCATAGTGCTTTGGGCCTGGCATTGTTCTATGCATATATTTACATATATTAACTTTCTCAATCCTCCCTAAAGCCCTATGGTGTAAAAATCGTGATAACCCTGTCTTACAGATGACAAAACTGAGACACAAGAGACGATAAGTAATTTGTCGAAGGTCGTACATCCAGTAAGTCAAAGACGAAAAAATGAGGCCCAAGCAGGTCAGATCAGGCAACCAAGCACATTCAGCTTCCTACTCGGGGTCCAGGCCACGAACCAGGTCCACAGGCCACAGTCTGAACCTGTTTCCAGGGTCCCATGTCATCTATAGATTATATTCTGAAAACCAAATTAAATAATCTCATATTTCCAAACTCCCCAAATTTCACCATCAAATGTACATATCAACAAAGGCCTATTTCCCAGCATCCCCATCACTACTGGGCAATGTTGTCTGAATGAAGAGAAGCTGTAAATATCACAGTATAGACAATATAATATGCAAACTATAAAACTCATCACTTATTGTGGCAAGATCCTGGAAAACTCAAAATATTCTTGTTTCTATAGGTTGGCGATAACTGCAATTCAGTTAAACAGAGGAAGAAATAAGGAAAACTGAAGACAGAAATATTCATTCTGTATTGTTTCTGCTCCAAGAGTCTGGTACAGTGGCAAGGCAAGGATAGTGTTGTATAATTTTTTTTCTTTCCTATAGCAAATAATATATTGTTACCCATATCTTCATTCTAAAATGAACTACATTGGTTAAGATTTACCCTTCACTGATTCCCCGGGGCCTGTCCTATTTTATTTCCCTAATTTAGAGAAATAAAAAAATAACTTGCAAGTCTTATAAAGTGATGAGTGGATCTACGGTTCTTAATCAATGGTTTCATAATTCTTTTTAGGAAAAAAATTTTGAAAGGAAGTAAAAATATTAAGGTACAGAAATGCTAAGACCATCAAAGTCAAAATCAAAATTTCCTTTATTATACTGCTTCTAACAGGGCGAACAATTCTCAAACATCTCAGACAGCACTTAGCAATGTAATTTCAGCATTTAAAACTCCACTGATACACTGAAAGGCTAGGTCAAAGTGAAATGATTACCTCTTTATGACTAGCTGAATGGCTTTTTTGGCAGACTGAGCAAATCTTGAAAATTTTGAAGTTAACTGTCATTATACAACATCAACATCAAAGCCTTTTTTTTTCCCCCTACAGCACATACCAGGTACAGCTGGTGAAGATTAATGTCTTAAACGTCTCTGTAAACCTTTAGCTTTACTGATAAAAAGATTATTTTTGTTTCCTTATGAGGAGAAAAGTTGAAAAGTAATTGTCATTTTCCATTCATGATATGATGTTGAGTGCCCCTAAGAATACTAAAAAAAAAAGTACAGCTGAAAAGTGACATTCTATAAAGTAGAAACAACAAAAAAAGGTTTTCCTAGCAGCATGAACACGTTCTCCCAGAGTTGAACTCTCAAAGTTGTTAAACTCTGAGATAAAAAATTTTCTCATGACATTTCTTTTCATTTGTTTAATCAAATGACCTGTTCAAGAATGAGGTTGGAGTTTAAAGCTTAAAGATAAAATAGATTATACTTTGGACAGCAATTTTCAAACTTTTGGTCATAGGACCTCTTTATCTTTATGATAATTTTCCTTAAAAATTATCAGGGACCCCAGAAAGCATTTCTTTATTATTAAAAATTACACCTGAGAAATATTTAAACAGACAAATATAAAAGCCCTCACTCCATTACCCTTCGGAGCAAGAATTTCACACATCTCTCATAGCCTTTGGAAATCTCCACTGCATATTTGTGAGAGAAAGAATGAAAAAGAGCAAAAGATGTCTTAGAATTAGTACAAAAATAGCTTTGATCTTGCAGAACCCCTGATAATGGTCTCTGAAACCTCCAAAAGTCCCTGGAGAAGATGCTGAGAACAGATGCTTCAGCATATCATGTCATTTCCAATTTAAAAATCAAAGCATTAAAAATGAATGTATTTCTCATCCTCCCAAAGAAATACTGCCACCTTCACTCACTCCATTTAATCTCTGATTCTTTGAAGATTTTGTCATCTCAAAATACTCAATGGCAGCAAGCAGTTAAATCCTGGGAAGAAAGGAGACTGGATAGTGGATGTCCACCTATATTCACCCTCCCCTTTCATAACAGACTTCTGAGTTTCAGCCGCAAAGTCCATTCAGCTCAAGACTACATTTCCCAGACTTCTTTGTAACAAAATGCAGCCATGTGACTCAGAGAAATCTGATTAGAAGTACACAACTCTTGCATTTTATCTTTCCAAGGGCCGGGAGGCACTCCCTGGCTTTTTTCCTCTCTTCCCACAAGTTGGGAGAGAGGAATACGATTATCGCAGGTTTAAAATGTCCGGACTGACCATAAGTTCTCAACTGGGGTTGCCATGTGAGAGGGCACGTGGCTTGTATTTTATTTTAGCCTCTTGTCTCTTAGCTTCTAACTACTACAGGCACATTCCTGGTATAGAGAAGAGGTACTCCATGTCAGTCAGGCAAGTTTATACACACCCCCGTCCCACCCCCATCCCAAATTTATTTATTTTTTAAATAAATTAAGAAGGGACTAGGTACAGGAGCTTGAGTCTCAGGAGGGAGAAGAAGAAAGGATCTACTGCTCAGAGTTAGTAGTGTCCGTTTGTTATTTAGGAATTAATACCCATGTGTGTCCCCCCCCAAACAGCTGAATGGCAGCAACAAAATCATTATTTGGGGGCAGAGCCACTGTATCAGTGCGACAATCCTAACAATTTGCAAAGATATTTTTCTCATTTAGTGATCTGGGTTCCCCTTTGCTTTAATTATTTAACTAATTAATTCATATTTAATTGAGGTATAGCTGATTTACAATATTATGCACTTCAGGTATACAGCATGATTTATAATTTTTAAAAATTTTACTGCATTTATAGTCATTATAAAATGTCGGCTATATTCCCGGAGCCATGCAATATATCCTTGTAGCTTATTTATTTTATACATAGTAGTTTGTACCTCCTAATCCCCTACCCCTACTTCACCCCTCCCCGCTTCCCTCTCCCCACGGGGAACTACTAGCTTTTCAATAACGCGAAGCATCTGTTCAGGTGTGACTCTGTTAGAAACCCATACTGTTGGATTAAAAGTAGCCTACAATTTCATCATGTTTTATGGTGCAGAACTCTGGGTTCTTTTTTGAACATCTGAACAAATTCGGGAAAACTTTCCAAGGGAAAAGGTAGGACCCTATCTAGACATAGCCAGAGAGGAGAAGCCTCTCTTATGAAGATGGGGCTTAACCATAGATCTTACCCACTGTTCCTGACACAATAAATACTCTGAGCCCCACCTGCTTGAGGACCACAGCTCTGCTCTAAGGCTAAGGTGACCTTGAAGGAGCTGAGCCAATCAGCAGAGGTTCCCAAACATTTTTGTCAGTACTTTCAGCTCGGGAACAATGTGCCTGGCTGTGTCAGGAAAACTGAGAAAAATAAAGACAAATAGAACAAGTATTTGATAACCTAAATATGTTCAATTGAAAGGTCTGCTCTTGGGTCTTGAGATGATGAAGTTGATAATGAATGAAGTCAGTAGCCTCTTCAACAAAAAATTTTTAAATAGGCAGTACTATGCCAGTGTCCAGATTCTGAAATTGAATGCTGTTGGTCCTTTAAGTCTAAATATTTGAGAAACATTGCTCTAGGTTTGTTTCTCTGTTTTTTTTTTTTTTTTAATTTCTAATCTATAACATGGGAATGACTGGCCTGATTTGCATCAGCCTCGGTTTACAATTAAACAGCCTATACCAGCATGGTATGTAGAGAAATAATAGGTTAACATTTACAGAACACTTTATTATTGGCAAAATACTTTCACTCATATTCTGTTATTTTAAACTCAAAACAAGAATGAGTCCTTCAAAGGTGCTGATCATTGATTCTTGATCACCAGATAATCAGAAAGCTACACACACTTGAACCCTCTCTCTGGACACCCAGAAAAAACTGCTTGAATCTCAACGCATAGGAAGCTCTTGACTTCCACTGATGTCTTAAAAACACCCCTTAGGGTGGAGGCTGTATAGGCTGCTGATAAAACTGGCCTGCATGAAATCAGTGACACTCATGACACTTTCTATCGTTGTCATAAGTCTCCTCAGGAACTGATCTACATACTGTCCTCCAAAGGGGAAAAAAAAATTGTGAAATTCAAAGTCTTTCCTTTCTTTTCCTAGGCTTTTAGGGCCACATAGGAAATTAGGGACACAGTGGCTGTGGCTCTCTCCTGACAGATTTTTTTAATAGAACCATTTTCTTTATTACTGCCTTACCATTGAAATTTTCTTTTGTTTTAATTAAGCATTAAGTTGCTTTTGTCATTAAAATTATTTGTGGAGCTCTTTCTAATTCTGACTTTGCCACTTACTGAGAATGAAATTTACAGGAGGAATGCTTTTCTGATCTCAATGCTCTTACTTGAGGAAAGCTACAGCATTAGCAATATAAGCAGACAAAAGTGTTCAGAGGAGACAAAGAGGATTCCCAGTGTGTCCTGACTTGCACTCTCTGTTCCTGTGAAACACAGACCCTGGGTCTTAATATCAGGATGAAGCATGACTCAATGTATGGATTTGGGAATCAGTCTGTTTATTATATCATGTGACTTTCAGTATCTTGCAAAATGTGTCTTTCAGAAATTAAGCCTTTAAAAATCAATTGTGGCTCAAAATTGCTAATTTTACTTATTCAAAAACCTCAACACTGTTAATGGGACAAATCTTCTTGCTTCCATCTGTGATATAAAAGTCTAAGACCTATTTACATTTAATTACATAGTAAGCTATATATTCAGAACAATATCCTTTGTAAAAATGATATTTCCATGCTATTCCATTGATGCTAGCTGGAATGATTTCTATTTAAATGCAGATTATTGTTGTAACTTAAAGCCACTCTGACTTGACTATCAATAGGAACAAAAATATGACTTATATTTAATTGTAGGCATACCTCGGTTTACTGTGCTTCACTGATGTGGCATTTTTTCCACACTGAAGGCAACCCTGTGTCCAGCAAGATAAGTCTATCAGTACCATTTTCCCAATAGCATTTACTCCTTGTCTGTGTCACATTTTGGTAATTCTCCCAATATTCAAATTTTTTCATTATTACTATCTTTGTTATGCTGATCTGTGAACAGTGACCTTTGATGTTACTATTGTAATTGTTTTGGGGGCACCACGAACTGCCCCCATATAAGATGACAAACTTAATTGATAAATGTGTATGTTCTGACTACTCCACCAACCAGTCCTTCCCCAATCTCTCTCCTACTCCTCAGGCCTCCCTATTCCCTGAGACACAATAATACTGAAATTAAGCCAATTAATAATCCTACAATGGTTTCTATATGTTCCAATGAAAGGGTCTCATATCTCTCACTTTAAATGAAAAGATAGAAATGATTAGACTCAGTGAAAAAGGCATGTGAAAGCCAATGAAGGCCCAAAGCTAGGCTTCTCATGACAAATAGCCGGCCCAGTGTGGATTCAAAGGAGAAGTTCTTAAAGGAAATTAAAAGAGCTACTTCAGTGAACACGGATGATAAGAAAGCAAAACAGCCTTACTGCTGATATGGAGAAAGTTTGAGTGATCTAGGGAGAAGATCTAACAAGTCACCAACACATCCTTAGGCCAAAGGCAAATCCAGAACAAGGCCCTAACTCTCTTAAGTCTACGAAGGCTGAGAGAGGGGAGGAAGCTCCAGAAGAAATGGCTGAAGCCAGCAGAGGTTGGTTCATTAGGTTTAAGAAAAGCATCAAGTACTGATGTAGGTGCCATAACAAGTTATCCAGAATATCTAGCTAAGATAATCAATGAAGGTGGTTATGCTAACAACTGACTTCAGTGAAGATGAAAAAGTCTTCCATTGGAAGAAGATGCCATCAAGGACTTTCACAGCTTGTTCTCCATATCTGTGAATCTGACCCTTTTTTTGTAGCAATTGTTTGTCAACTCTCACTGTAGCAGAGTATCCATTGGATAAATACACCACAATTCACTCTGGGTTGTTCCAGTTTGGGCTATTCCAGACATTGCTGTAATGAACTTCCATGTGTACATCCTTCAAGATGCGTGTGTATACCTTTCTGTTGGGAATATATTTAGAAATGAAATTATTGAGTCACAAGGTATGCCTGGGTTCAGTTTTACTTTTTTCTACATTTTTGTTGAATGATTCTTTAAATTCTACATTGCTTTACAATTTTCAAATGTTTCACACATACGATTTCATATAATCCCATAATAACCTTTAGTTTTATCCCTTTATTGCCCCTACACACACTTCCCTCTCCCCAACAGTAACCACTAGTTTCTTCTCTGTATCTGTGGGTCTGCTTCTTTTTTGTTGTATTCACTAGTTAAGGATATTTTTTAGATTCCACATAAGTGATATCATAGAGTATTTATCTTTCTCTATCTAACTTATTTACTTAGCATAATGCCCTCCAGATCCATCCATGCTGATGCAAATATCAAAACTGTGATCTTTTTCATGGTTGAGTAGTACTCCATTGTGTATATATACACATCTTCTTTATCCATTCATCTGTTCTTGCACATGTACGTTGCTTCCATATCTTGGCAATTGTAAAAAATGCTGCCATGAACACTGGGGTACATATATCTTTTAAAATTAGTTCTGAAAAGTGGGATTTTAAAAAACATATTTGGAAGCAAATCTTTGTAGTGGGTTACAAACAATGAAAAAAATGGAAAGTGTGTAAGGATAGCAGAACTATCAGATAGTTAAGGGTTCCAAAATTTACTTTCAACCTATTACTAAGAAAGATGAACATCACCTCTCTGACTCCCCATTCTTTTTTGTCTTTTTAGGGCCACACCCGCAGTATATGGAAGTTCTCAGGGAGAACGTATATGGAGGGGTCAAATCAGATCTATAGCCACAAGACTACACAGCAATGCCAGATCGAGCCATGTCTGCAACCTACACCATAGCTCACGGCAACGCTGGATCCTAACCCACTGAGAGAATTCAGGGATCCAACCTGTATTCTCATGGATACTAGTCACGAAGGAAACTCCCCAACTGATCATTTTAATCATGCCATATCTCATCTCATAAGCTGCCATGAACCGAATGTTGAAGTTCTAACCCCTAATGTGATGGATGGTATTTGGAGATGGAGTTTTGGGGACGAAATTAAGGTTAAAAGAGGTGATAGGGAAGGTGTCTGATTCAATAGGGCTGTGGCCTCATAAGAGGAGAGAGAATAATTTTTCTCTCTTTACCATGTGAGGACATAGAGAAGACAGCTATCTGCAAACCAAGAAGAGAGTCTACACCAGAAACGGAATCCTCTAACCTTGGACTTTCTGGCCTCTAGAACTGTGAAAAAAATAAATTTCTGATTCTTACATCACTCAGTTCATAGTATTTTATTATGGCAGCCTGAGCTGACTAACACATAAGACTTCGAGAATTTTAAACTGCCTCTTAAAATCATATGAAACTTAATCATAGGCATCAAGGGTCTTAATCAAGTCTCTTTTCTCATCTATTCTTTCCCAATCATACTCAAAAACACAAACCAGAAAAAAAAAAAAAAAAAACACAAAGCCACCTATCTGATTGTAATTCCAAGTCTAGTCAAGACCCTGGACTTTAAAAAAGAAACAAGAATTAACCTTCTTCTTGTAATCCAAGTGCATTATTTATCACTTTTCATCTTTCTTTTCCTTTTTCTTTTGGTTCTCCATCATATTCCTGAGCTGTATTTCATAGTAAAACAATGGAGACAGACTTCCTATGAAGCCAGTGGACTTAAGGCTGCTCCCCTCTGGCATGCGTTTTGCCCCCCAAACTCGGCAGCGCCCCAGCAATAGGATCACAGGGTCGTGTCCTTTCGTAAAACTTCCAAAAGTGAGACTGTTGATCTGTAGTTAGATAAGAATGTTTTCCTTCATGTCAAATAATCTGAGAGAGCCTCTGGGCATTTGGGGGGATGTAAGTAAGAGAGGGCTGGCATGAGAATACTTACAATAGGGGTTCAATAAGATATATTTCTGTAGCTCCCATAATTTCTGCATAAAGTTATTGCTAGTGTAGCAAAGGCATCCTAGAATATGTCCAGCCCACTTGTCTTTTGATGTGAAAGCTACCAGGCTAGATATCATTCCACCACAAAAGCTCATCCCGCACTGCCTGGCAGCAGTTTAGGGGTAGTTGGGAATAAAAGGGATTCAAGTGCATGTATTTAAATTCATCTGTAGAAACTTTACCCAATCATAAGATTAAATATATAATATAAAAGTACACATGGAAGATTTTGTTTTTAATGAAGTCTAATCAAAAAAGTTCCCACTCAGATTATACTCAGTAATGCAATACATGCCATGGTAAATGCATCACACATCTTTTCTTCCTTGATAAAATTACATGAAATTAAATTGATCTGAATTTGTGTTTGTGAGGCCTAAACTTGGAGCAATATTATGAAAAACATGACTGTTGCCGGGTGAAACCGCATGATTTATTGAACCAATAATTAGGTTTGAAGTTTGAAAGAAACTTTTCTAAGCTATTGTAATAAATGACAAATTTCAATCAGCCACGCTTGAGAAAAGATAATATTTACTTTCCATTCTTTGTATAAAAATATTACAAAGTCTTGTCATAGGAAGATACCATCAAAGAATAAACAGCCACAAGTGCAAAGATAAAAAAGTTTACAGGTGTGTTAGACAGTCAATAAGTGAAAGTAATTTCTCCAGATTGTGTGAGCTTTAATTTTTCTCTGATTTATTATGGTTACTGTATTCATTCTAAATGCCACATGTGATAGGCAACTGTGTGTCTTCTGATATAATATAAAAATAAATCTGTATTACTTTAATTTAAAGGGGACACCCTCACAAAACTTGGATCTACCACTGAATAAATGATCTGCTCTGACTGTAAAATTTGTAAAATTAGTATTTTAAGATCATTTACCCATACTATAACAACCATTCTGCAGAAGAAGCTATGAGTACACAACACATTGAAAAAAGACAATGCAATTCTGGTGGTTCTTTCAGTCTGGCCAAAGATAATGGTAATGAAACACATTCAAGCAAAGCCAAATTAATGGTGTCTATGATTTCAAAAAAAATGTTCTTTATTATCAATGCAGTGAGGACTCTGACCAATCTGTGTGCATTTAAGCAACCAGGTCTCAATTGGTCCCAGTTGAAACAGAAAAAAAAAAAAAAAACTGCTAGCAATTCTCAGCAGCTTTATAGATCTGAGACTTTCTTAAAATAGGGCAAGTGGCCATGATCTCCAGAAGGCATGCGGCACAGAGATGACACTAAGCTGACTGACTTTTAAATTTTATCCTGTGAACCAAAAGCTCTCAGGAGATTCAATATTCCACAGAAGGCATGGATAACAGTTATCAAAACTTAAATGCAGCTTTCAAAGATGTATTTGGCATAGAGGCCACTCTAGGTTAAGAAACAGTAATCACGTCTACTTATTATGGGACACTGAGAAAAAGGTAGGAATCGAAGTGGCTGAAAAATAAAAGAGTTTAATACTCTCAAAATGTGGCTTTGGATTCAAGCAGTCGTTCTCAAAGATTATTTCCAGGACCAGCAGCATCATCTGAGAACTTGTTAGGGATGCAAATTTCAGGCCCCAGCACAAGCCTGCGGAATCAGAAAGTTTAGAACTGATGCCCAGCACTCTGTGTTTTAACCAGTCCTAGAGGTGATTCTGATACATATTCAAGTGTGAGAACAAATGACTACATGAAGGCATGGGATAGTATCTCCTTAGATATCCCATCAATAGTGTTTTCAGTCCTGTCATAACAGACAATTTTTGTCTCCTTTCAGCACTTTCTTGTTGGCCCCCACAATCTATTAAGCACTTCCCAGGATTTGTCAATACATTGTAGATTGTCTTTGGGGAAAATCAATTCGATAGTAAAAAATAAAACCAACTACATGGAGGAACCCCCAAAACATTATGCTACTTGAGAGAAACCGGAAGCAAAGAACTATATGTTTTACGATGCCGTTTATATGAAATAGTCAGAAAAGGCAAATCTGTGGGGACAGGAAGCAGATTAGTAGTTGCCTGGAGCTCAGGGCAAAGAGGAATAGGAATTGACTGCAAAACTGACAGGAGGAATCTTTTGGGGGAAACAGAAGGGTTCTAAAACTGAATTGTGCTTATAGCTGAAAAACTCTGAAAATTATTAAACAACAATGAACTGTGTACTTAAATGTGTGTTGAAGTTTATAGTATGTGTATTAGTTTTCTGGGGCTGCCATCATGAAGTACAAGGAACAGAAAATTTACAGTCTCACAGTTTTGGAGTCTAAAGTCCAAAATCAAGGTGTCAGCAGAGCCATGTCCCCTCTGAAAATCTTTAAGGATCAACCTCCTATGCCTCTCCCTAGCTTCCAGCATTTGCCGGCAATCCTTGGCAATTCCTATTTCGTAGATTCATGCACCAGTCTCTGCTTCCATTGTCTCATGACCGTCTTCTCCCCGTGTGTCTCTATCTTTTAAGAATACCAATCCTATTGGATTAAAGGCCACCCTAGTCCAGTACGCCCTCATCTTAACTCATTGCTTCTGCAGCAACCATTCTGCCAACTAAGCTCACATTCTGAGGTACTGGGGATTGGGACCTCCGCATCTCTTTCGGGGTGACACAATTCAAACTACCACCATACGCAAATTAGACATAAATAGAGCTGTCAAAAAAAACTTCGAAGATGTATGCACAAAAGTTCACTTGGTATGTGAATGTGTGCCATTAAAAACATCTCTCATAGAAACAGTATTCTTAGTAATTGATACTCTGTCACCCATTTCTAACGAAGACTATGCAGAGCCATACTCTTGCACTCAACCCTGGTAGACAGTAACATTCACAACCTCAGGAAGGAACAATGAATCACATATCAGCATACAGAGTTTAATTCCCAAGGTGAGCAGTAGAAAGCACTGGGCACAGAAAGGCAGAAAAGGCTGAGAATTGAATGCTTTTTTTTTTTGAAAGTTACTATTTAGCATCCATCAGTGTATGTAGGCGTGTTACGAGAAGGAGGTTCCCCTTAAAACACAGCCATCTTTTGCAGAGGCAAAAGATGGCTCTAAACTCTGCTAATGAACTAGGTCTGGGCTACTCAAATTAACCCAATCCCTAACTCTTTCCTTTGTGTGTCTTATTAGAGCTGAACCCGCAGCATATGGAGGTTCCCGGGCTAGGGGTTGAATTGGTGCTCTAGCTGCTGACCTACACCACAGTCATAGCAATGCCAGATCCGAGCTGCATCTGCGACCTACACTGCATCTCACAGCAACGCCGGATCCTTAACCCACTGAATGAAGTCAGGGATTGAACCTGCGGCTTCATGGATGCTAGTCAGATTCATTTCCACTGAGCCACGATGGGAAATCAGCAGTCCCTAACTCTTAATGCTCTCCTTTCATCCACGTGCAAGATTTTTTGAGTATTTGTTTTTATTGTTACGGCTTGTTTGGTTGGTTTTGAAAATTCCGTCTTTGTAACAACTCGATTCCCACTAACAGAAAATTTAAATTTAGGTTTTCGTTGAACACTTTTCCAAAATGTTCGATTCCATTAGATTTGTCAGGTTTAGGAAGTACTGGTAAGTGGAGAGCCACCACACAATCACAAAATCATTCATTGCTAAAAACTGCTAAATAAATCTAAACAAGAGCCTATCTCAGGTAACTGAACATATCCAGAACGCGTCTAGTTAAAGTTGCCCCACCACATCCCCTTTAATGGGTTCTTTTTTTTAAAAAATTCTTCCACAACACCATCAATTTCTAATATATTTTATAATGTTTGGTACATACCATCTGTGTCCCTAAATAAAACATATCCTGCCAGAGCAGTGATATTTTGCTACTTTTATTTACTGATAAATATCTGAAGTGCCTAGAAAAGTCAACGGCATACAATATGCACTCAAGAAAGAGGTATTGACTTTATTGAATAGTCTTTCTATTATGACTTGAAATACCCTAACCTTTTCCCCTGCCTCTTCTACCACTTCAGGTAACTTCTGACATTGACCTGATGGGCCCAGGACAATTTCATCTTCACTGACCTGCCATCTCTTTAACATTGTGAGCTTTCTTTTATGAGGTTCTATGCACAATTTAGTTTTCCCTCTATAGTCATGAGATGTAAGGAATTTAACATAAAAGGAAGACCAAAACACTTTTTAGAGGTCTCATAGTTCAGCACTGAGCAAGACTCTTCTGAAAATAAAAAGCTAAGGTTTAACAAAGCTTTTATTGAGATCTAAGGGTCCCTTCTGAAAGACCAAGTACAAAAGATGTCTATTCAGTTCATCTTCACAAACCAATTAGAATTACTCTCTCTTAGAATTCATCTCTCTACACTTTTTATTTCTCTCTGGAATAATGGTAAGTTTCTAAATACTCTTTGAGGCCTAAGAACATACAACGGTGGTTCTCAAACTATCACCTGCATGAATATCTACAGGAGAATGTATTAAATCACAGATTGTTGGGTCTTACCTCCAGAGTATCTGATTCCGTAGGTCTCGGGTAGAGCCTAAGAACTGGCCTTTCTCACAAGTTACCTAGTAGTGCTGATGCTAATGATGCTGGAACCACATTTTTAAAACCTCTAGGTAATGTCATTCCCAAGTTCTCAGTTGTTCTTTCTTCTCCTAGAATCTCCTAGATGTCTGATGTGAAAGAGCAAATCCATAATGGTTCCAAATCATGGGTCAAGCAACCAACCACAAGTTAAAAAGAAAAAGCACTACGAATGCACAAGAATCATTAACCCCTGATCCAAATCCCTCGAGAGTATACAAAAAACCCTTAAAGGACTTCTTGAAAGTCTCCAGATATCTCTTCAGCTTCTTTTAATCAAACCAAGACCACATTCATGATAAACAAATAACAAATGTCTGGGTCAGTTGTGAGCCCGCGAAAGAGCCCTAAATATAGATTCTGATTAAGGTTTTTGGTCCAGTTCTAGCTCGAAGTTTCAATTATCCTGATTTCCAAATGAAATGACAGCGGTATGACAGCTTTGTTGTGTTAAAACGAAAGTAAAACCAAATCATACAAAAAAAGACACCAGATCATACACTTTTAAAAAATGTAATATAAAAGTGAGACCAATGAATCAATAACTTTCTCTAGTTTAATTTGTGAAAAAAATGGATCATCTGTTGATTCGCTTAACAGAAATTATCTTATCATCCAATAGCTTTGTTCCTTTCCCTATCCAATATGTAAAGAAAATATCTAATACCAACAAACATAGTAAAAAAAAAAAAAAAAAACTATTGATGAAAGATTATTACATAACCTTCAAATTTTAGTTGTTTAAAAATTTTATGCCATCTGATGAGTTTCACTTAAAACAACTTTAACTACTGACTTGATCAATAGTCTTAAGTTTTTCAACACTTTCTTTAGATTTGAAAAAAGGAATTTAAGTACTTTTCAAAAAAATAAAGCTGTTCTACACGCTTATTTCCTCAATGCAGATTCCAATACCAACTACAATACCACATCTTGAAATATTTGTTGGAAAGTCAATAGATTTCTGGAAGTTATAAATTTGTAAGAGGCATAAAATTACATAAAACAAATTCTTAATATTGATTTTCTGGTATATTAAAATCTTAAGTGAACCAATTTCAAGTCAGATAATGAAAACAAGATTTCCCTCCATGCAAATTTACCAGGGATTAAAACATTCTAAATTTAATTCTCATGTACGGAGAGCTAATCAGTAGAATTAGAGCTTTCAAACCAAGGCAGCAATAAGAAGAGAGTGTGTGTGTGTGTGTGTGTGTGTGTGTGTGTGTGTCTGTGGGTGTGTCTTTGTGTGTGTCTGTGTTAGTGTGGTATATGTGTGGGGAGAAATGAGCTTGGGAGTAGGACATTGGAGAAAGGAGGCAGCGATGAGGTAACCTCACATCAGCTATTTTTAGCGTTGGGCTGGACAGTGATCATGAAAGCATATCATTATACTCTTGAAAGTGATAGGATTTTTGCATATTTTATTGCATTAAAATTTACATCAAGTAAAATTTTAAAATCTTAAG
The DNA here is from genome assembly GCA_004024745.2 of Catagonus wagneri. Classification (NCBI taxonomy): domain Eukaryota; kingdom Metazoa; phylum Chordata; class Mammalia; order Artiodactyla; family Tayassuidae; genus Catagonus; species Catagonus wagneri. The sequence goes on along the minus strand of PVHT020002874.1, from coordinate 2,629,858 downwards.
TATCTGATAACTCTATAGAACTACAGCCACAAGGACACAGATAAATAATCTCACCTATAAACACAACCTTTTGATCACACCAGAAAGATCTCCAAGCCTCTTTCAGTCAATAGCCACTTGTCACATACATCAAAGGTAAGTCAGGTCCACTTATCCTTCTTCCTCTCGATACAGGTCAGGACTTTTCTCTCCAATGCTGATGTCAAAACTACACTACGGGACTACACAGTTGATTCAAATGCTTGATTCATATTTTACAAGTAAAAAAAAATCCGCAATGAAACAAATGATCAACACACAGAAAAATGTCAAATCCCAGATTTTAACATACTGGAGAGCCACGTCAGGACTCTCATCAAGCCAACAACTGATTTACGATTATCATTCATTTTAATTATAAAATGTTTATAATTACAGCCTATTGTTTCTCTTTGCTTCCGACATTGGGATTTTGGCAATGTTCCCTTTGAAAGAATCGTTGCCTATTTCAAATTGAAAACCACAGCTTTATAATATACTTCAAAGAAAAAAAAATTGAGTTTCTTTGTAATTGTGTCCAGTATTGGCAAATTCTCAATCCTCCAAGAGGCAGTTCTAACTGTGAAAATGCTGTTTGTTATGTGTACAAATCTTATTCCCTGTAACACCCACTGCATTCAGTTCTGTTTCTACTTCAGCCATGCCACAAAGTGACACAGAGAAAAGTTACTTCCTTAATGCAATGCTTAGTGTCTGGAATATTCTCTCCCTGCTTTTCCCTTCTGGCTCTGTCATAGATCTTCACGTAACTGACTATTTATTTATATGATACAGAATTGTACAACCATTGCAATTGTGTTTTGTAGGTCAGCATGGTAACTGCACGATACAGAAAAATCTCTCCTATATAACATGGGGGCCTTTCCATGCACAGACCACAAGCAAATTTACCTAATGCATAGCGGTTACTCACTGGTGTTACTGATGACAATTATATAATGATAGTGTGAGTAATTACAATTCAGGCCTCCACAACCGATAATGGCAGATTTCACTTGGATATATCCAGTCTTAATTAGGTTAAAAAATATAGAATACACTGTACATAGATATTGACATCTCATATTCTACTGAACAGTCCTTCTTTTCAGTGTAAGAGAGAATACAAGACGGTATGGTTTAATGGCAAGATTTGCTGATGAGCTGAAGTGCACTAAAAGCTTAAATATGCATGAAAAGCTAGCTTTCCCCCAGAACTGTGGCAGTTATTTGACATTTGAACAGTGCCATCAACATATTCAGTGACATTACATATCATAATATGTTTAAGGAAATAAGTCTTTTTGAGACAGCCAAGAGATTAACAATATGCAATAATTAATTCAATTTATATTACTTGAAGCCCTTATCGGGTCTAATGAATACACAGATGTTTCATATTTTAAACCTAATTCAAACATTGGGACTCTAAGATACCTTACTTTATTGTCATACAAAGTCTGAATAAGAGATTTTTCTTATAATTAATTTGAATCTTTACCATCCTACATTTTCTTGAAATTATAAGGCATATTGTCACGCTCAAAAACGTGCAAAGACTATAATATATAACTAAGAAACAGATTTTTCTCCTTTCTTCCTCTTCTCCGTGAGCTAAATTTTATACCAGAGTTAGGGAAGCACTGAATGTTCGCCTATAATTTACAATTCCACTAAGTTATGGAAATTACTCAATGATCCCAGGAAAGCATATTCCTTAATCCTAGTATAATGACTTACAACTACAGGTAATATGTTCACTAGGTCCTGGTCATTGCCAGCTCCTGATTTCCATGCTTTGAGTAGCAGAGCTTATAGTGAATGAGGATTTAGAGCTTATGTCTTTTTTCAATTCTATGACTTTTGAAGCTTAGAATGGAGAAGGCTACGGAAATTCTGATATCAGAAACATGAACTACTTATCTGTATTATCATTAACCCCATACAACAAATGTGGAAACTGAGGCTCAGAGAAGTTAAATGCCTTCTTGGAGCCATAAGCCAAGTAAGTGCTGGAGCAAAATGATTTACAAATTAACCCTAATCCTAATCCATTAAAACTGATGCTTGTCTACTACATTGTGTTAATGCTCTTTGTTAATATTAACTATTGTTCTATTTCATTAACGATCCTGCACTTAATTATAATCTTATTTATCTTTAGCAATAGAATCATTGGGCAATATTCACACCTACAATTACGAAAGATTCCAAATCCATTGTGTGTAAATGAAGGTATCCAAAATATTTAAAACAGGAGTTCCCTGGTGGCACAGTGGATTGAGGATCTGGTGTTGTCATTGCTGTAGATCTACTTGCTGCTGAGGCACACGTTCAATCCCTGGCCCGGGAATTTCCGAATGTCACAGATGCGGCCAAAAGAAATATTTAAAACAAAACTAACTTTGGGATCTTAGGAAAAATTCTTGCCTGAGGCTCTCCTCAGATGCTAAAGTATGCTCTATAAATGTACAGCAGGATTAGAGGCAGACCTGGCATGAGGTCCTTCCCTTATCCTGCCAAGTTTTAAACAAAGCAGTTACCTCTAAAAACTGCTCCGGTATAAACAGACAGTACCTTAATTGTTCTTTCTCAAAAAATTCCTGGAATTCAAATTTAAAAGAAAAGACATGGATACATATGAGCAAACCAATTTCAGTCCAAGGGTAGGCAGTAAATCAGTTAATAAAGGTGAGATATTTATTCTTAGAAATACCAGTAAGTTAATGTTTTTTTAAAAAATAGTATGTTATACGACATGAGTGGGCAATACTCTTCAGAATGCAAGCTGGAGACATCCTCAGTTTACATTAAATTGTAGATTTGTTGTAAGGATGTTCATGGTTTCACAAAAAGCCAGACTTTTTTTTTTTTTTTTGGTCTTTTTGGGGCCACACATGCAGCATATGGCAGTTCCCCGGCTAGGGGTCAACTCAGAGCTGTAGCCACCGGCCTGCACCACAGCCACACCAGATCCAAGCCGCATCCTTGACCTCTGTGACAGCTTGTGGCCACCAACACTGGATCCTTAACCCACTGAGCAAGGCCAGGTATCGAACCAGCATCCTCATGGACACTAGTCAGGTTCTTTACCTGCTGAGCCACAACAGGAATTCCAAAGCCAGATTTTTATCTCAGCACCAGACTGCCTCTTAACTTTTGAGCTTCTCTATTTTACCCACTGTTTTAGTTTCCATAGTTCCTGGGCCTGGTAACTACCTTCTTCTAAATCCCTCCCTACTTTAAGCCCAATGCATTTGTGTGGAACACGGAGTTTCATTGATTCTGCGCTTCTCTTTCCTTCTACCCCAACATCCTCTGCTCTTGAACTCAACATCTCCAAGGGAGAGATTTGTTCATTCACTCACTATAATCATTATCAAGCCCAAAATTTTTTGTTGGGTCAAGCTCATGCCCAAACTCACTTATAAAAAAAGATATCATCTGGAGTTCCTGTCATGGCTCGCCGGAAACAAATCGGACTAGGAACCACGAGGTCGCGGGTTCGATCCCTGGCCTTGTTCAGTGGGTTAAGGATCCGGTGTTATCGTGAGCTGTGGTGTAGATTGCATACGCCACTAGGATCCCACGTTGCTGTGGCTGTGGCGTAGGCCAGCAGCTGTAGCTCCGATTAGACCCATAGCCTGGGAACCTCCACATGCCACAGGTGAGGCCCTAGAACCACACACACACACAAAAAAAAGATATCATCTTTTCCTAGTTAATAAAATTCATATTAATCAAATGATTACAAAAAAGCACAACGAGTACTTCTAAAAGGGGAATGGAAAATGTGCACAGCCCATTAAGAGGATTAGCGGAGGTAACTACTACGTCTCTGGAAGGAAGCTCTGAATCCTTCCAGCGTTTAGAAGATGCATCTTGAAAGATGTCTTTAAATGGTCTGGTCTCCTCATTTAAGTCCCCTTTGCTCATAGAAACTTTCCCATGTCTGTCCTGCTACTGATGAACTAAAACATACCAGACTTAATAGCACTACTAAGGCATTCATATTGTTTAGTGGTTTCTTCATTAATAGTCTTAGCTTCTTCTGGGGGAACCCTATGAGCTCTCTCTATTTTGAGGTCATTCTTATTAGCCATTATAGAGCAGTGGGTCTTAGAATATCTGACTAGGATGAGCCTCCAAGCAAGTGGAACCACCAAGTTCTAAAGACTTTTAAGTATATCTAAACAGCTTAATGCCTATGCTTGTAAAATAAAAATAACTGTTGACCAACCTAAGATGACAGTTTTCCTTTGACAACAAATAGGGTAGAATTTAACCAGTACTTCAGTTCATCTCAAAAAAAAAAAAAAATTTGCTGGAATATAAATCTCTAATCTAAAAGAAGCATAAGAAAGTCATGCCTTTGGATGCAGCAACTCCTCAAGAATTTTCCAATCAGAGCAGATAATATGTATTAAAACAGTATTAAAGAAAAACGTAATTGCAATCATCAGACCCTATAGTCTTCCCTCAAAGGGAAGTGTTTGAAAGTGTTTCATCAACCAAGTGATGAAAGCTGAAGTGTTCCTGCATATACTCTTGTTGACAGGAAGCAGATCAGTCAATTTTAGGTGAAAGCTAAAGTTCAATCAATGGTTACGATACAACGGAATCAGGTAGAATTGTGAAATGTTTAGAGAGGGAAGAAATTGCAGGATTTATGTAGTTCAATATTTTCACTTTATTCTCCGATAGAACAATAGTACAATTAGATTATTTTATTTCTCATCAAAGTCAGGGGGGTCCAATATATCCGAAAATATTTTGTATGTTCTCCCCCTTTCCTGTACTCAGAACAACTATTACCTCCTTTTTTCATCTGGTAAATTCCTGTCCCTCTGCTGCAGTTCAATGGAGTTCATCACCTCTGCTAAGAACTCCTTTGACTCAACAAATAAAAATGGTCACTCCATCTTCCACATAAGCAGAATACTGTTTATGTGTCTACTATGGGCATATGGTGTTGTAACAAGACTATCTTCAGCACAACAACTAGCTTATTTATTTGGGTTAAAGTTACCTTAAATATGCATTTCTCTTACGAGGAAGGGTGTTCCACAGATAAGATGACTTAATAAACTCTTCCCAGAAATGCACCAAATGAGCATTATCACTTTTAATAGAGACAAAAATCATTTGCTAAGCTTCTGTAAGGCATATGGACAATATGCAGCATGTTTAATTAACAATGGTTTGAGGACACTTAAGCTGGAGAAAATGAGACTTATGAACATATCTCACATAAGCTACTGAATAATATTCAGATAGTAACTGCCTTTGCAGCTATCAGTGGTTTACAACCTAGTTTAATTATTGCGAGGAGAGGTAAAAATTCTACAGCACATCTCTGCATCTCCATCCCTCTGATCTCTCAAATGCAGGTGACACTGCCTTAAGTCTGGCAGGAGGTCTGCTTACTGTCAGCTCTGGTTCTGGGTCAGCCATGAGGACATCTGTCTTTTGAAGGTGATTCATCCTCACTGGTTCTTCCTCTTCACTCCTAAGTCACTGAAGCAACTACACTGACCAGTTGTGTTTTTTATGAGTCTATACTTATAAAGATTCTCAGAGCCCCTCAATAAAAGAAAATATCAATATACTCTTCAAAGCCCATTCAAGTAGCAATGACCTTAAAAATCAAGAAAACACACACTTCCTAACAAAGTTAAGCCCAAGATACTCTCAACTATTGGAAAAAGGAAAGGGTTGAATGAGAAGTTTCAACTGGCTAATTCGAAGGATATACATTCCTTTATCCCTGAGGAAGCTTTTCATTAAAATGCTGCCATATAAGCAATAAGCCTATACCCATTATAATTCCTTTCAAGGTTTTCCCTGCCTGCTTTTCATTTCCAGAATTGCAGAGGAACCAGCACCTGCCAGAGTGGAGCAGGTATATAATTGAAGTCTTAAATTGCAGATTGTTACACTCTGTGCTGCTCTTTCCCACTGACAAAAGAAAGAAGGAAAGAGGAACACAGAAATGGAGACAGAGATCAAGGGAAGATAATTGCATTGAAGTCATGCACGTGGTCTGTGAGACTGGGGGCATGTGGGAGAAAAGAACTGACTACAGGGAAGAGATGAGCAAGAGAATAACAAACCAACATGCTGAAAAAATCGAAAAAGGGAAATGTTACATTCTGATGAGAAGTTTTCTTTTTTGACTTTCTTAAATACCAGGTTAGGGAATCTTCAAGTGTGCATTAGAAATAGCACGGGAAAATACAGGAAATTTTAAAGTACTAAAAGCAACACTAGAAGATTAAGGAATAGACAAGATATGTGAGGGTCATGAGCAATTCCCAAGACACAGCTCCTAGTTATCACCTTATTTGGTTATGCAAAATCTTTAAATGGTGAACTGGCCTTTTCCTGGAATCAATTCATAGGATAAGACATACTTAAAAAAGAAACGGTACAACATCCAAAATGTCAAAGTCATTCACTTCTTAGAAGGTAAAAAGTATTCTTCAGGGGTGGAAAAAAAAATGTTTCACTGAACTTAAAAGTGTTTTCATCACTGACTTTGACATGAATGTACTTACTTTTGAATTGAGAGCGGAGTGCAGGAAAACAAAAGACTTTCACAACCTGATTCCAACAACTTCTTAAGGACTAAATGTGAATATTAATGATTTTCCTTAGAATAGCTGCATTCGTTAGTTCCCTTTTTTTTTTTTTGTCTTTTTTGTTCTTTTATGGCTGCACCTGTGGCATATGGAGGTTCCCAGGCTAGGGTTCTAATCGGAGCTGTAGCCACTGGCCTACACCACAGCCACAGCGACGTGGCATCTGAGACGCATCTGCAACCTACATCACAGCTCATGGCAACACCGGATCCTTAACCCACTGAGCGAGGCCAGGGATCGAACCCGCAACCTCATGATTCTTAGTCGGATTCGTTTCTGCTGAGCCGTGACAGGAACTCCTGCATTTGTTAGTTCTTAAAAACATATTTTGAACAGGTAATCCATATGTAATATATTACTACATATAATCGTATATATTTGATTATATATAATTAATGTATATTGATATATATCGATATATATTTAATAAACAATATATATATTATCAAACATTCCAAAAGTACAAAAGGATATACACTGAAATGTCTTTTTCTCAATCCTGCTCCCAGAAGCTGTTTTCATTCCACAAATAAAACACCGTTACAATTTCCATTATACACAACCAAATCTACAGTGTGTGTGTACGCGTGTGTGTGCACATTCAATATCTGTTTGCATTTAAAGCAAAGACTCTTGGAATAAGAAAAAAAGAAATATTAGTGAGAACAAGGGTACATATTTTTAGGTTTTATAGAGTCTTTAGAAACTGCAATTACTGCAGTCACCCCCCCATCTGTGGTTTCATTTTCTTGGTTTCAGTTACCCAAGGTCCAAAAGTATTAAGTGGAAAATTCCAGAAACAAACGATTCCTAAGTTTTCAATTGTGGGTCGCTGTGAGTAGTGTGATGAGCTCTCTCCCTCTCCAGCCTGGGATGTGAATCATCCCTTCATCCGTAACAACCAGACTCATCGGTCACTTAGTAACCATCTAGCTTTCAAAGTACCGAAGTGCTTGTATCCAGGAACCGCTATTTCACTTAATAATGATCCTAAAGTGCAAGGGTAGTGATGTTGGCAATTCAAATATTCTCTTACTACGCCTGATCGTAGGTATGTATATATATACAAAAAAAGAGAGCCAGAAAACATAGGATTTGGTACTCACCACAGTTTCAAGCTTACACTGGGGTCTTGGAACATATTCCTCTGGGATGAGGGGGAACTACTGTATTTCATCCTTAGTTTAAGATACTGATGTTATCATAAATTATAACAGTTCCTTCATGAGCTACAGTATGGGAAGTATATTTCAAAATTCTGCATTAAAAATCTTGTTTTTGGTGTCCGCTGGTGGACTAGCGTTTGGGGATCTGGTATTGTCACTGCCATCCACGGCTCAGGTCACTGCTGCAGCATGGATTTGGATCTATGGCCTGGGAACGTCCCCACGCCACGGGCGCAGCCAAAAAAAAATCTTGCTCTTAATGTTTTATACAATTCAATATAACTGTGATAACTTGCTATTCTACGCTATTGGGGTATCAATGATATCCTAAGAATAAGCAAAATGAGCCTTTTCTGTTGGCGGGATCTGTCTCATTTTCTTTCCCAGCTTCCCATATACAGATACGGGAGCCCTCGACACTAGCAATGAAGGACAGAAGAATTTCTAGACTCAAATGCCATACTGGCTACATGTGGGTTGGAGTTAGGGGCACCAGTTCTGGTTGGAAAAATGCATCTTTTTCTCGTGTCTGAGATTCTGTCTTTATAGTGCTTCTCACATGCCAAGCTTTAGATGTAAGATCTGACTCACTCCTAAACTGGGATGCTGCCCCTATGCCCAGGTCTGGCTTTTCCCAAGGGTCAGCTCTGTCTCTGTTGAGCTTTATGGATCACTTGTGCCTGAATCCCCAGTCCTGGCGCTCTCCTCTCAGAAGGAATCCTGGTGACTTTGCAGAGATTCAGTGTTTGGCTGTTGCTGGTGACTATACTTTCTAAACACTGTTTCTCCCGACCCTCTCACCATATTGTACAACTAGGTCCGTCTTGGCATGGACGTGTCAAGTTTAAGGCTTCCATGCCTTTTTATGGTTAACTGAATCATACCCAAACATGCCCAAGTAAGAATGTCACAGCATAGGCTCAGGCATGAAATAATGGTTACCCTGGAAAATATAATAAAGTACAACTTTAATAAAATAAAATGAATGCATCTACCAACTAGTTAGAGTCCAGGGACTAGAACAAAACAACAAAGCGACAGTAGAGTCACCTTAACTTCCCATTATTAACATATAAACTTTCACTTCAGAAACAGAGTTCAAATACTTCGTTTCAAGGTAATTTGATTTGCTTCCCTTTTGGGAGAAACTACGAATTGGTCAAGGGTTTGAGCTGGCTTCAAACCCAGCTCTATCTCTTACAAGCTATGCGAACCCAGGCAAATTACTAAAGTCTCTAGGCAAGAACTTCCTCAGCTATAAAGTCGGAATAATAATAGTAACATCGCCGACCTCACTGGACCATAGCGAAGGCCATGGGAAAATGCACGTAAAACGCTTAAAATGGTGCCTGGCACAAAGTATTACTTAATAAATATCAGCTATAATTATTTGAATGTTTGAGCATGTTCACATTTATTGGGCAAGAAAATTAATTCTGTGCTCAAAAGTGAAGCAAGGGAATGCAGAACCCTTTCACTTATCAGAAAAACCTCCTGGAGTTCCTGTCGTGGCTCAGTGGTTAACGAATCCGACTAAGAACCATGAGGTTGCGGGTTCGATCCCTGGCCTTGCTCAGTGGGTTAAGGATCCAGCGTTGCCGTGAGCTGTGGTGTAGGTTGCAGACGCGGCTCGGATCCTGCGTTGCTGTGGCTGTGGCGAAGGCCGGCAGCTACAGCTCCTGTTAGACCCCTAGCCTGGGAACCTCCATATGCTGTGGGTGCGTCCCTAGATAAAGCAAAAAGACAGAATAAAAGAAAAACCTCCTAATAGTTATGTGGCTGGTGTGGCAAAAAAAAAAAAAAAAAAAAAACTGGGCCAGGCGTTAGAGGAGGTGCTTTATGTTCATTTTCACATCTTAGCACTCTACGGTTTGAGGCAGAGTATCTAAAGTTTCATCAGACTACCGACAGCTGTGGAGGTAGAAGGCAGCGAGGCTTGGGTTCCAATGTCTGACAGCCAGAATGCAGCCAAGTCACAAGGACACACAGCCTACGCCCTGCTCTGTAATCGCTGCCTTCTCTTCCTCTGCAGGCTGCTAGGGAATAATACAGTAAGGACAGCAAATAAGTCCTTTCCTCGTTCTCTTGTGTATCACAGGGGAAAGGCTCTATCACAAATGGTGGTTGAGGTTGGAAAATAAACTTGGATTCAGCAAATTAACTTTCAGCGTAGCTTTCAATGACTTAGGTCTCAGACTATTAAATTTGGAATTTCAGAAACAGGCTCTAGCAAAGAACAACAGCTGCTGCTGGATCCCAATCCACAAAGCAACAGCAGTTGCAGCATCTGGACGAGCAGCTACCAAAGCTACATCAGTAAATAAAGTGAAAGTCCCCATGCAGTTTGACCCTTCAGAGTCTTCTGCCCAAGCTTTCTCTGGGTGACGCAAAGGTACCTACAGAAGAAGGCAAATGGCATATCTTTTTAAATGGCTATTCAGGCAGGAGGCGGCCACCTTTACTCTCTATGGTGGAACGGATGCTAACACTGCCAGCTGGAAGTAAATAGAGATTTTAATTGAAACACACGCAACTCTCTACAACCGAGGGTGGAGCAGAAACACAAACCAGAGAGTCTAAGTTATCTAATGAGCACCCAGCATGTCTCAGCTACCCACAAATGATCCTCCATTATCCTGGGCTGGTTTTGCAAACAAATACTCAAAAAGAAAACCTTTCAGCTGCTGTACATTTGGCACTGCCTCCCCATACCAGCTCTATTAGCTAATGCAAAATACAAAGTGCAACTCGGGATCCTGTTTATTTTTGTTTCCTGGGGGAAATGAAAAAGAAAAGAATATTGGGGCACAAGAATTGCAGTTTTAAAAAACATGGTAATGGGTGGCTCGATATGGTGTATAATATGCAACTATTGATATAAATGTGGATCGGTCTCATTGAAAAGTATTTATCATAAAAACATCTTTCATTACTCCTAATACTTTAAAAATATATTCTGTTTCCTCAGAACCTAGTATTCCATGGAGGAAATAAATTATAGTCTTTAAAGAACGTAAAACTGAACCACTCTCTTGTGCAGCAGAAACTATTACGACACTGCAAATCAACTATAGTTCAATAAAATTTTAAAACTGAAAAAAATAAAAAATAAAATGTATACCGTCTTTAAAAAAATAAAGTTAGTATCTTATCACCTAGTAAAAAAAAAAAAAGTCTTCGTTTAATTTGTATCCTGAATATCTAGCATTTTCGTTTATTCCATGTGCTAGTTTTTATTTAGATGTCCATAAAATTCTTTGTGAGGAAAAAATGTTATCAGTCACCATTGCTCAAGTTAAATAGCCTTTCTAAAGGTTACAGATGCTTTATTTCTTTCAATATGTTATTTATATTAAAGAGATATTGTATAGAAGATATTTGACAACAACGATCTGTTTCTTGATTGCTGGTTCAAATGCTAAGAAGGATGTTTTATTTATTTATTTTTGCTTTTTAGGGCCGCACCCACAGCATATGGAGGTTCCCAGGCTAGGGGTCCAATCGGAACTACAGCTGCTGGCCTTCACCACAGCCAGAGCAACATCAGATCCAAGCCGTGTCTGTGAACTACACCACAGCTCATGGCAACGCCGGATCCTTAACCCACTGAGCGAGGCCAGGGATCGAGCCCGCAACCTCATGGTTCCTAGTCAGGTTCATTTCCACTGCGCCACGACAGGAACTCCAAGAAAGACATTTTAAAACAAAACTAATGGACAATGAGAGCAGAGACTAAAGCCACATTTAGGGTTTTACATCAGCAAGAAAAAGAGCTGAACATCTTGCTTTGTTATCAAGGGAGCTCTTACTCAGGTCCCACAAAACCGTAGTGCAAATTCTCACAAGGAAAGAAAACATACTGTTGATTTAAAAAAAAAAAAAAAAAAAACTATTCTTCAGCGGTCTAAATCTGACGACCTTTTGAATGGAATGGAATTCAGATGAGGAATGGAACAGAGAAGAGCTGGATTCATCCAACGAAGGGCCCTTAATGAAGAGCGTTAGTCAGAAGATCTTCTGCTTCTTAAATCACACTCTGGCATTGACGGTGTAGACTGTGTGGTGAAGGAACAGATTACTCATTGGCAAGAACTGCATTTAGGGGTGCAGGTGATGCCCAGGTGATGTTTATTCTCAGGAATCTTTATGTTGTGGCCTCTTGAAGAACTCTTCACAGATAGACTTGGTTCAGGATTAACCATAGTGAGTAAACCCGGGGAGAAGAGATGCCATTAGTCACCCAGTGCTGCCTCTTTCACTCCCCACTGGCAGCAAGCCAAGAGCTCACCGTGCAATCACGGATCACTCCATTGCTAATAACTAGAACCTTTGGAGATCTTAGCTGTCTCTAAGAATCACACATTTTCAATGGGGATTTAAAGTTGCTAGAAAGCAACGCTGAAAAACCAACAGCAACTTGGTAAACACTGTATAAATGTATAAGTAAATATGCATATCTTTACATAATGTAGATTTCTTAACAGAGCCCCAGAGGCTCTTGGATTTTTAATGTTGGAAAGGATTTGAGTGCACAGAGATGTTGGTATTCATCATCCCCAATGATCCATACACGAAGTCGGGGTGTCCTAAATTGTTACTGAGAAAATTCAACTCATGACAATTACGAGTTGGGAGCAATTATCATTAGTTACGTGTCCACCCCTGTTGCTGATTGGAATATCTGTATCGGGGTCCTTGTCTTCCATATTGGCAGGTAATATTATTGGGGGGAAGCTTTATGCCAGAGATTTGAAACAGAAATTTAACATTTTGTGAAATTTAACAATTTCAAACACAGATGTGCTTTTAAAATTGGGACCCAACACAATCACGACAACATTTCCACAAGACAACTCATTTCACAGGCATGGTGTATGGACGTGTGTTCACACGCAGGTGTGGTGTACACGGACGGGCTCTATGACAGGCCATGTTCATTTCAGAAGCAGAGGAACCACTGAGCAATTTCTGTGTTTCTAACAGTAATACATACTCTCAGTAGGGAGGAACCCGAAAGTAGGACAGCGTCAGAGAAGCCTACGCTTAAACCTCCACAAATCACTGCTGAAACTTTGTGACACGTGCTTTGAGGCAGAACAAACCTTTCAGCAGTCCTGATGTACAAACTCTCATTCACGCACCACACAGGAATCTAACTCAATTACATATGTCTGGATGTGTACTGTTTATTAGCAAATATTATTATACAGACACTCACACCGAAGGATCTAAGGAAGCAACTTAATTCATTTTGTTCTCTAATCCTCATGCCTGCTGTCAGCCATTAATTACACAGAACAAACCCCACCGTGTAAACTTCGCTGGTTATTGTTCAATGGGGATTTTAACTTCCGTAGCCATAACTTCAAAATCAACAGTCAACCCAATCATTTACATGAAAATAAACAAGAACACCTACTGATTTTTAAAGAAGAGACTGATTTTTTCCACCGTTTAAGCGTACCCCAGGACCGTAATAATGGCGTCAACTCCTCTTGGATTCAAGCATCCTTTGTCCCACAAAGAGAATTGAGCCTGCATCCCCCTTGAGTCCTCACCGTCATGCCTTCCTTCACATCTCAACATCCTTTCAAACTGATGTCCAAATCCTTCCTAACTTCCAAGACAGTTCTCCTTCTGTCTTTACACAAAGTTGTTTGTAGTTCTCTCTTTACGGAATAATTTCATTGTTTTCTCATATTTGCTCTACAGTGTCATTCATGGTATCAATCAGTGTTACTATTACTTAGCTATTGCCTAAGTGGCTCCGTGGGGTTGTCAGTTCCCTATGGTTAAGTGTGTAAGCACAATGAGGGTGATCAGGATGAAAAGCAGGGCAGAGGCACCATATACTAATTGTTACCTTTTGGCCAGACTCTCACTAACCTCCTTCTCTATATTTTCAGAACTACTGTAACTCCGTTCACTTTGAAAATAGAAAACATGGAACCCAAAGGAAAACTTTCTAAGTCACGTTAATAAATTGCCAGTCTTGGAGTTCCCATGATGGTGCAGTGGTTAACGAACCCGACTAGTATCCATGAGGATGAGGGTTCAATCCCTGGCTTTGCTCAGTGGGTTAAGAATCTGGCATTGCTGTGAGTTGTGGTGTAGATAGCAGACGCAGCTCGCTGTGGCTGTGGGGTAGGTCAGCACCTAGAGCTCCGATTCAACGCCTAGCCTGAGAACCTCCATGTGCTGTGAGTGCAGCCCTAAAAAGTCAAAAAAATAAGCACATAAATAAATAAATAAGTCGCCAATCTCATATTTGAAATCTAGTCTGCTGATTCCAGGACCTGTGCTGTTTACCTGGCTTTTATAAAATAGAATTTAACATAATGCCATAAAGTAAATCATTCCCCAACTATGGGAGATGAATGACTGAATGAAGAAAAAAAATGGTAGGGCCTGCATTAGCCACCTAAAATCTACACGGAAAAACATAAAGAGATTCCTAATATTGAAGCAACAAAGGGAAATATAATTTTAAACACTGAAAAAAAAAAAACACCCGTTATTTTGAGACACATATTTAGCAATTTAAAAAATGTTTAACACCAATATCAAGTAAACACTTCTTTGATCATAGGACACAAGTCCAGAGTTCTGTGCACCAGAGAAAAGCTAAACCCTGAAACTGACAAGCGGTTGTCCCCAAGTGCAAATCCTCTAACTGTGGGACATGGAATGCTCCAGGCATGACAATGGCGATAAAAGCCACTTCCCATAGCAAAACAGAGCAGGACACTGGAGAGAAAGTGACAATAAGCCTGGTTGACCTAATGATCAGCTGGACAAACTCAGTAGACCTTAGACTACTGTTCCAAGAGGACATTCAATTTTTTCATTTTAACCGTTTTTTTCAATCCCTTTTTTCTTTAAATCGTGGGGAGCATTCATTCTCAGCATTTCCTTGACCTATTCTTTAATATAAATCACGATTTATTACATCACACAAACCTTCACAACTATATTGTCATGATTCTGAAGGGCTTCTGCTGTACTCTCAATAAAGTCCACCAACTAAATTATAGTAAAAGTGTCCAGACTTTTATCGACCAAATGTTATGAAGTGTAGGGAAATATCCCCAGAGAATAGGAAACCCCCTCCCTCCTACAGGGACTGGGTTCTGCTTCTCATTTTATATTTATAAACTATTAAACACAGGAATTAAGATTTTCAACTTATTTTATTTTTCAGAAGTTATGTGAATAAACATTCATGAGAAACTATATATTAGTGTTATTGCATTTTTACCTCAGGGTCCTCTGAGATCAGGGTTTTTTTGCTTGTTTTTCCCCAAGCAGGCATACATTTAAAATAGCTTTAATTTCTTTAATGCTTTAAAGTTAAATTACCCAAGTTTTCCAGAATAAGTATATAATACTTTAGAATAAAGAATGCCACTAAAAACTTACATATTTGGTTTCAAAAAACATTAACCAAGCCAAACGAAGGAAAGCAATTGAAATACAATTTTTGGAGTATGAGAAATAAATATCTGTTAAAGCCGATAAACTAGAAAATAAAAGAAAAAAAGGAAAAAAATTTTGTAGTTCACAGTTTTAAGAAAATTCAACTGAAGTATAATTTTGATCTTCAAAAGAGTGAATTACAGATATGTAATTCACTGTCAATATCAGAAGGAGAAAAGAAAAACTTGCTTAACATATAAAAACCAGTGTTTGGTCAACATACACTTAAATACAACCTTATAAGAGTGGAGACCTTTTGGGCAGATCTTAAACTGACCTAATATGACAGAGTAGAGATTTTAAAACCTCTGCCATCTTTCTGTGCCTCGGCTCTGCATTCTGATAACTAACCCCCCAATTCCACTCAACTAGTGATA
Source organism: Catagonus wagneri (assembly GCA_004024745.2). Classification (NCBI taxonomy): domain Eukaryota; kingdom Metazoa; phylum Chordata; class Mammalia; order Artiodactyla; family Tayassuidae; genus Catagonus; species Catagonus wagneri. The sequence continues at coordinate 2,614,180 of PVHT020002874.1, read as the reverse complement.
TTCAAAGCATATTTGTGGCAAGTCTACAGAAAGTAAATCCTGGAGAGCGTGTGGAGAAAAGGGAACCCTCTTACATTGTTGGTGGGAATGTAAATTGGTGCAACCACTATGGAAAATAGTATGGAGGTTCCTCAAAAAACTAAAAATAGAATTACCATATGACCCAGCAATCCCACTCCTGGGAATCTATCTGGAGAAAACCATGACTTGAAAAGATATATGTACTCCAATGTTCTTTGCAGCATTATATACAATTGCCAAGACTTGGAATCAACCTAAATGTCCATCAACAGAGGAACAGATAAAGAAGATGTGTTACATATATACAATGTAATATTACTCACTGATAGAAAGGAATGAAATAATGCCATTTGCAGCAACACGGATGGACCTAGAAATTATCATACTAAGTGAGGTTATTAGTCAGACAATGAGAGACAAACATCGTATCACTTATATGTGGAATCTAAAAAAGGGATACAAATAAACTTATCTGCAGAAGAGAAACAGACTCACATACTTTGAAAAACTTATGGTTACCAAACTGGACAGGCTGGGGGGAGGGATGGGTGCACTCGGAATTTGGGATAGAAATGTTCTAAAATTAGGTGGTGATGATTGTTGCACAATTATAAATACAATACAATTCATTGAATTATTTTTTTTAAAAAAAGCATAATGATTCTCCTCTTACTTCAGAAATGTGAGATGTTTAAGCAAGATGGCCTCTGAATCCCATTCAGACCACACAATCAAAATCTTCACTGTTTGAGCACAGAAATATACATGTTAACTTGTCCTTTGAGGGACTCATGTATTTTACACCCCTCCTTACTCAGGTGTATATACCTCCATGTGTAGTGTGTGTGTGTGTGTGTGTGTGTGTGTGTGCGTGTGACGTGTGAGCACACTTATTCTGCTTTTTGAGGTCAAGCCTTCTACTTCCACTCTAAATTCAGACCACCTTCATTCTGGGAATTTTAAAATAGTTCCATTAAATCCACTGGAATAAATGCTGCTGAAATCAAATGTGACTTTCAGGTTTATGGACCCTAAGAGATAATAGAGAACTAGAATTCAAGGCTTATTTTCTTCCATCGTATTTATTGTAGGAACTTAAGTAATTCATCTGACCGTCTGTGCCCTTGGGTTTGCGCTGGTCAGTGTCACAGTCAGACAACACTGCAGTGTTATTAAATATGTTCCATATTAAGTCAAGTCTAAGAAGATAAAATAGAAATAGGAGACCTAATCCCTACAGTTAATGAGCTCAGACTTCAACAGGGAATATTCAATACATCATACTTTTTTTTAAAAGAATACTATTAAGAGGACACTAAATAAGCAAAAATGATAAGGTGTCAACTACATAAGCACTGAGGAGAAGGAGATGGGAGGGCAAGAGAACTGAAACATGTAATGACCACACACTGTTCTCTGAAAAGAAGGGAACAGGCAAAAAAATTTTCAGAAAAAAAAACAGTTGAAGAATGCTTTTTCCAACATAGAAAAGCCTTGGAGGCTCGATTTCCTGCTATCTTCCTTCAAAGTTTGCTTTTCATTTTCAAGTTGTTTGGATTGAATTAAGCCACTAGGTAGGGAGGGAACTGTGTGAAGATCATGTACTGCTATATATAATCATCTGAAGAATAATATTTGTCTTTTAATGAATACAAAAAACCTTTTGAAAGAATAATAAGTGGAAAATGCTGAAACTGTAATAACTGATTTTTTTTCTATGTTGAATCATGCAGGCTTACTAGCTGGCTACAAACTCTAACCCCATATTTCAGATCAGGGTTCTCCTCCTATCTAATGGAATCCATGAAAGCTTATGGAATTACTTGTTTGGACAAGCTGTCTCTTCTTTGGATTCGCTAAAAATACCAAATTCAAGAGTTCATGTTGGTATTGTCATTCGACCAAGAATCACTGCAGGACTACCTAGTGATATCAAAATGTCATGTATAATACATTTAAAAATGAATGTATAAATAAATTAATTAATATAGTTATCATACATGCTTTGCCTTTCATTCTGAATCTTGCCAAAGTTTGTGTCTGAATAATGTGCCTCTCTTGCTGTCCACACATCTGTTAACCAAGAGTCCAACATTTTGAACCACACTTTACAGGAAGATCTAAGGATTAAGCATTATTCTGACAGGCCTATCCCTGTGGATAAACCAGAGCTGCCATTTCTAGGAAAACAAAACAAAACAAAACAAAACAAAAAAATGTTGGGTGGAAACAAAGTTAAGTGGCCTTGATAGGAGTTAAAATCCCTATAAAATGTGTTCACTGTTGCAATGTGAAAATGGAGTTTACTGTATAATTTACTATTGTTGAATATGCAAGACATAAGAGTGGCAATTCCCATCAACACGGTTCTGTATCTAGAATGAATTCACGATCAGGAAATCTTAGGTCTTACATGTGCTCAAATCTGTTCTCTCTTTCTAAAAAATGTTTTTTTTTACAGAAATTTAGAAATCACACGGAAGTGAGGATATTATAACAATGCCTCATGGACTCATCAATTAGCTTCAACCATTATCACTTTTAAGCCCATTTTGTTCCTTCTCTCTGCCCACCTCAGGGACTCCATCAGGACAAGGTACCTCATATCTAATAAATATTCACCTGCATACTTTTCTTTTGAATCCTAGAAAAGCATACGAACCATTTTCTCATTTCTTTACCATGTTTACGTGTTTGGAAGAAGGAGATCTTATATCATCTCAGTGAAGGAAGAAAGGCCAGTTTTTATTCCAATTCCCCATCACTTGAGAACGGTCAAGGATCTCTTCCTACAAAACCCCAGTTTGAGCGTGGGGATGCATGCTGTGTCCCCACTGCACATCATACCTAACAGGAGATAATGAATCCTCCATCATCTTTCCCGGTCTACAACGACCTACTGTGTTCTCAGGTCTGAAGAAAAAACTGTTTCCACTGAGCTCTAATTTACAGCACCATTAAATATTTTTCTTGAGTTTCATTAAAACAAGAAAATCCTTTTTCTCAAACCATTTAACTGAAAATGGCAAATCCATTTAACTGAAATACAATTTCTCCTGTAATTTAGCCATACTTCCTCAAAGGATTAGTGAGCCACTGTCAGGGAACAGACACTTGTCTGCTCATTAACATTCATGACCAAGAACCCTTCTGGTAGGCTGGTTCAGTCTCTGATAGAGCAATACTTAAAAGAAATAGGCTTGTCTGTGAAACAGCTGCTCAGCAAAGGCACCATGCAAGGGAATTGGTGATTATAAGATGATAATATTACAACTATACTGGTAGCATAATGTTTTCAGTTACTCTGAGCTGTGTGGTAGGGTGGAGGAACTAAAAAGTGATTGGGAGTCCATCACGGAGGACACGAAGATGCGGATGAGCAGTGTGATTTCTCAGTTTTGAAATATCTGTCCAAAGAGAGAGAGAAAGAGATAAGGAAGGAAGGAAAGATGGAAGGGAGGGAGAGGGGGAAGAGGGAAGGAAAAAGGAAAGGAGGGAGGAGGACAAATCCCATATGCACAAAGACCTGGGCTCTTGGTGCACCGCGTTTAAAGGAACCCCTAACCATGGAACGCCTGTTCCAACACTGAGCATGTGCAAGGCATTGGCAATTCATAAATCCGTTCACCGGTTCCGCCAAAGCCCAATTCCTGGTTCACAGACTCTTGTTTTTGGAAGGTGTACCCTCGGGAGAATTGGCAAATTACCTTCCAATACCAGTGAGACTATTTCTCTAATTTCGAGAACCTGATTCAGCACATTCTGATTTCCAGAGGAGTGCCTTCCTGATGAAATGCATGTCATTGAGGTGGTGGCCCAGGAAAAACGAAGCCTTCAGCTAATTAGTTTCAACATTGATTAACACGATGCCCTTACGAATTACAGCGAACTGGTTATCCCGTACAATGATCAAGGAGGCCAGCAGCATAAGAAATGGAAATAGTACGTCTATTTATTCTTGAAGAACATCATGGAGGTGATGTGTGGTTGTGTCTGTGTGTTTTACCTGTATGTGTGAGTGTGCTAGGATATGGGAGGTCGTGTATAACAGGTATGTCTGCCTAACTGTGCTTTATTCGGAAAATACTTGTTGCTCTTGAATTCTTGGAAAATCTATGCCTCCCCCCAATATAACACAAGCCAAAGTGGGAGGTAAAACATTGTTTAAGGAACAGCAAGAGGCAGTCAGTTGGGGACTGCGGTAGATGAGGATATAGAAATATTCACACTTCTCCCACCTCCACCTCCACGGGAGGTGTACACTTCCTGTCCCGTCAACGTTGGCAATGACCATGAGATCTGCTTTGACCAATGGGACCCAAGAAGACAGTGCGCCAGTTCTAATTTAGGCTTTAAGAATCATCTTCTATTTATGTACTTTAGTCTCCAAACTCTACCATGAGAAAAAAATGTAGAGCTTCTTCCAAAAGATGGCCAAAGCAGAACAGACCAAATCTACAGCCTGGAGCCAGAACTCATTGAGCACAGGCCAAGCTCTAGTGGACCCCAAGATGCATTCAGGGTATATTGCTTATATCCTGAAATTTTGTGGTTGGTTGTGACAAAACAATAGCAGACAGATACAGGACCCAAAAAGTGTCTCTGGATTAGCTGCACCCATAAACAGATGCCAAATGTCAACACAGTTAACAGTCTTGGATAAAAATCAATAGTAACTATGTTTGCATGTCCTGAGGACTTTGCGTGCATGCATGTAAAACCTCCTGTGCCTGTACCCCCTCCTGTCATGATTTTAACCATCACAACCTTAAGTCATTCTTTAAGGGTCTCTTGTGTCCTGTCTTCTAAAAGTTTTCTCTGGTGTCTCTCAGTAACATACATGACTCTTTCCTTTCTGCTTCTGTTGGACTTCTACTTTACAGCACAGTCAATTCTGCCCTGCCTAGTGTTAGTTTTACACTTTTGTCTCCTCAACAAGGTAAATTCTGTGACAGACTGACCAGATTTTAGTCATTATTAGTAGTCTTTGTATCTACTCCACACATTGAATAAATGTTTCCAAATTGAAATATATCTTTCCCTCCCTCTCCCTCTCCCTCTCTGTCTCTCTCTCTCTCTCTCTCTCTCTCTCTCTCTCACACACACACACACACACACACCACCATGTAACAGGAAATACGGAAGATTCTACTACCATAAGGAAAACTACTTAGGGATTTTTGCCTTTCAAATAAGTGTATTCAGTGAGAAAATTAGACCATATTTTAAAGATGTCATTACATTATTGTCATCTCTACGGTATATAGATGAGAAATGATATTTAAAAAGAAAACACAAGCAGATTTGCAGCGTAAAAATATTATGCCGCCATGTATAAATTATTTCTGCATTCAGTAAAAATGAGAATTCTGAGGGTGTTACCATGGAATAAGTTATTTGGGAGGATGGAAATTACTGCTCAACATTTTTTTTTTATTTTGCTTTTAAAAATCTACTTGCTGCCAAAATCTCAGGACAAATGTATATCATTAAAACATATAAATAAAAACCAGGAAGGAAAGTAAAGTAATAAGACCAAAAACACACTAAACAAAAAAAACTCACATTGAGCTTCATTCAGATGTGAATAAATTTCAGCTCAAATAAATCTGAAGAAAAAAATTACCAAAATAAAATATCCCTTCAGCTAAACTTCCCTGCCTCTGAATCATCTATACTCCATACAGGATTCTGCAGAACAGAGTTTTGGTGCACATATCAGCATAGAAGGTATCAGGGTTTTGTGAGGTAAGAAGAATAAACAATGTGCCTTGATTGAGTCAACAACATTTTTTTCTGTCCAAAACACTCATTCCCGTTTAATTTGGGGACAACTTCTGACGGAACACTCTTCCTGCCTTTTCCAAAAATGCGGCTAGGTCCTTTACCCATAAATAGCACCATTTCCTTGTTAAAAGAATATCCACTCAGCAAACAGCATCCACGCAAATGAAAGCTTAGTTAGAATTCCAACCAAATATCGACTTGCTATCACGTTACTATTTATAAATCTGATGTAAGTCAAGAGTGTCAGGTGACAGTCTTGGTTTCGTCATGCTTGGTGAAAACTTGGCAAGGCCTTTCCCCTCTCCAGGCTCCAGGTTCCTTGGGGGCTGGACTATATTTAGACAGGTAATTTTCCTTTTTTTTTTTAAGGATTAAAAAAAAAATCTCTTTCCACTTTTCTCTATAAGACATTTTTACCTTCTCCCCGCAATTCCTAGGACAGAAGAGGCAGCAGGAGATAGAGGAAAAGATGCTGCTGGTGGTGAAAAACCAGCACATTCAGGGACTGGAAAGCACAAGAGAGATAGATGATGTGGTAGTTAGAGCTATGAGCCAGGATCCAGGTGTGCTCAACCTGGGACAGGATGCTGGCTCTGCTCTGCCACTGAGTGTCTGTGTGGCTCTGCAGGCAATTCACTCCTGGTAAACAGGTCAGCATCTGTAATGGGTGCAGAACGTGGCCAGGTGTTGCCTATTAGCACCATTACTATTATCAGAGCACTGGGTTATTCTCTGTTTTCCTAGGATCCTCCCAAATCAGCCACTTAGAAGCATGATGGCCACTGGGATTTAGATGTACACATCAATTTGACAGGTAGGACAGTTCCTTAACCACAACAAAAATGCTAGGAAAATGAGCGGATACATAAAGATGGCACTCTCTTCTGCTGTATTTATACATGATCCATTTACTGGTTGTGTGTATTTCTAGTTGTCCAGGGTATTTGGCGAGGGGAGAAAAGCAAGAAGTAGGAGATCATTGTGATCTCCTGTGATCATTGTGATCATTCTTCCAGGTGTACCTGGCTGGGTCTGCACGCAGAATTTTAACCACTGGGGTGTTAGAGAACCTGAGCTTGGCTACAGAGCATATTGAGGGCACCCTGTGTCTTCGGAGGGAAACTCTACAGCGGCCAGGCGCTGGCCAAGGGGGTGGTGGGGTTGGGGGGTGGGGATGTGTATTGCCAGCCAGAGGTGGAGATTTGGCCAGAAAAGGGAGCACAAACAAGCAAATAAAAACCTTGTGAGACACTTGGAAAAGTACCAGTGCCAAGAATATAAACCTTTATTTTACATGCATCCATCATATTGCAACTCTATGTTTAAAAAAAAAAAAACTACTCAGTTATAAGGAAATTTTCTGCCAAAGAGCAAACATTTCTGCAATGGGTATTATATATTTTTTTCACTTCATTGCCTCTCAGCTACCCTTTTTTTTTCTATTTATTGCCTCTTAGCTGCACATTTTTGGCTAATGGGGATATGGGGCAAAGCGAGGCCATTTAGGAAAGTTGGAGAAGATTCATATTAATTCAGGTTTAGCTTCCAACCACCACTGAATAGTTATAATTTTATATAGCATCTTCTAAATATTACCAAAGATATTAATAGAAAATGAGAAAGAGTATGACAATGAATATAATGTTATGTTCTATTAAATGTTTTTGAATTCCATATTTTAAAAGTCACCTCTGCCACAAAATGAAAAGCTAAATGAAATCAAAACATTTCTAGTATAACAAGGAAAGCCGAGGCTGCCGACTCATGATTAACTGTGATTAAACCTAGCCTCTGTGCATAGAGTTTATACTGAATCACATATGCAGGTTTAATTTAAGGTATTGCTATACTTATTGAAAATATGAAGAAAAGTGGTCACCTTTTGATGTGCCTCATATAATACAGTCATCTTTATATAATGCAGAATATATAGCTAACAAAGATATGTAAAACCCAGAGGAGAAATCAAGCTCTCTGAGAAAGTGGGACCAGAGGCAGAAACGCAAAATGACTTTGCATCAAAAGACCCCAGCAATAATGCAAAATGACTCACAGAAGAGGAAGCTACTGAAAATACACCTAAAGACCTTCAAAGAACCATCAATTTTATCTGGGAAACTAAAACTCAGAGGGTAACATTCCACAATTCATCCTAGATAGTTCTCCTGTCCATACCTACAGATAGTCATCAATAAATGCCACGAGGAAGTATTTTAACACAAGGTAAGGGGACAAAGGGAAAACTGCCCGCATGAACGCACCAACACTCCTGAAAGGTGACTTAGCAAGCTCACCTTTGCGGGATCAGGAGATAAATCATACAAGCACATGGCTGACCTTCATGAAATTGCCTATAGAAGGGCAGAAATTATAACGGTGACTTTTAATTTACATATTTGTGTAACTTTTTAAAGATAGCTCTTCAGACACTGAGCTCACCAGGATCACATTTAGATTTTTTTTTTAAAGTCTAGCTGAAAGCTTCCTCGGAAAAAAAATCTTAACATCCCTCCCATCCCAGTCTAAAGCGACTACAACGAAATGCACCGTTAGTAAAGAATTCATCACCTCCACGTCAGATTGAATCTTAGCAAAATCAATGTCCAATTGAGATAATACCCCTAAGTACATTAGACCAATTTAAAACACATCTACACAGAGGAGAGAAAGGGGGGTGGCGAGGTTTCATTAGTAAGAGAAATGAGACCTGGGATTAAAAATTATAAATCCAAGGATATTGAAAGTTGTTGATAGGAAGATACAAGAAGTACCTGGCTCAGTCTTGTTGAATAGCTTTACTCATTACAAAAAAAAAAAGAAAGAAAGAAGGAAAAAATATCTACTTCCTCTAAATCCGTCTAACATCTAATATTTTTATTTAAAGGAATATATATTATGTACCCCCAAACACCGACCTGGAGTCAGGTCTTCTTAATTTGGGTGCACAGCTTTATAAAAGCACAAAGATTGCTTTTAAAGACATATGTAGAAGTTGGCAGCAGCAGATCAGCCCCACTGCTTTCTGGAACAAAGGATATGATGTCTCAATTCGCCTCAGCATGAAATGATACATTACAGTTTCTCAAACACAGAGACCCTTCAGGGGCTCCTGAATGTCCCTGGATTTGTAACCTGTGAATCAAGGACAACTCCCAAGCACTTGCTAGTTGCATTGAAGGGAACAACAATTCACAGTATCACTTCTAAATAGTTATTTTCCCATACATTTACGTATCAAGTTGAACACAGAGTGGGAGGCAGGAGAAGAATGTGAAAATGCTGAAACATACTCGCAGAAAATATAATTCCCTTTCGCTTATGTGGAAACGTCCCATCATCTTGAGGACAGAAAATACCATCATGGGAATCTGCCTTTTCGAAACTAGAGGACTGATTTAGAAGAAATTGTGGCTAGTTTAAAGCATCCACAAAGCAAAACATTTTACCTACTACATACAGAGAGTTAGAAGAAAGAGAGAGAAACTTTGGCCAAGTTTTCTTGAATGTGCTCTGTCCTGCACTGACAGGAGAGGATTGAGGAAATGAACAGAAGCTCTATGCCTTCAGGAAAGTTCTAAAGACCTAAGGAAGTTTCCCTACAATTTGCAAGTCTGGTTTACAAGGAGCCATAATAAGGTGCTAGAGCAAGTCTTATAGAACACTATGGCAACTACTCACCACTAAGAATATCATCTTTCTTCATATCATTATTCATTCAGTTGATAAAAGTCAAATTGCTTTTGAAGATCTTTCTGAGGCACTGATGGGAAAAGTCAAGGCTGAAATCCTAGTCATCACTATGTTTGCTCTTTGTGCTTTCTAACACAAAACATTTACTTAACAAATAGAATACAGAAATGAAGTCGATTGCTTATAATCAGGAAATCAATGATGAGTCTAAACCTTATGGCGGATTCAGTACAAGTCCAATGTAAAATGCAGTTACATTATAGGAAGGGCAAACTTTAAAATAAAGGAGTTCATGTCACCTGGCACTTAAAACAAGCCTGTCCTCTTAAAAGTGATGTTACATTTCAAATCATTCTAAATGACATTTAATGACTTCAAAGAAATATCCCTAGATGGAAACTGAAGACAAGCTACCGGGTGACAAAACCGGAATTAGAATCATTCTAATAATGAAAACATAAGCCAAATCATTCATAAGAAATCTCACAGGAGAAGCACAAATGCAAAACAGCTCTTTGTTAAGTCAGGTTTTTCCAAGATATAAAAACTGTCAAGTGCGTGCCTGCCTTATCTAAAAATAGACACAGTTATAAATGTTTAAGAAGCAAAGAAAAGCTCCCACTTAAAAAAAAACATGTTTTTCATATAACACCAAGATTCTCAGTGAAAAGCACGCCCAGAACAAGGAGAAGCAGCAACCGTGTCACCTACCGTCAAATTTCTTGTGCCTGGACACGAAAGTGGTGCGGACAAAGTGACTCGTCTCTTCCACCAGGTTCTCAAACTCCAGTTTGCTTTGCTGGCTTAGCTTGTCTTCCATTTCCGTGGTGCAGCAGGTGTACTCTTGGGGACAGATTCTTAAGTGCTCCCCTGCAAGGAGTAGATAAATGTCAGCACAGAATGATATGGGCGTCTGGGAATTTGCTTCTATGACATTTCTCTCAAGTCACAGGGTCCTTGTTTGTCCAATTCCCCATGAACTTTTTTTTTGTTGTTGCCCACACTCATAGAATATGAAAGTTCCCAGGCCAGGGACTGAACCCAAGCCACAGCAGCAACCCAAGCTGCAGCAGGGACGACGGCGGACCCTTAAACTGTTGTACCACAAGGGAACTCCCCCCATGAATTTTTATCTTGGCCTCGGGGTACCTAACAACATTCCAAGCATTCCAGACTGCAGTTGAACCTGACCCCAGGGTCTGCATGTTTGTGTGCCGCCCCCACAAACTCATATGTGGAATCCTTACACCCAAAGTGATGGGATTAGGAGATGGGGTTTTTGGGAGGTGAATAAGTCATGACTGGCATTAGGGCCCTTCTAGAAGGGACCTCACAGTACGAGCATGTACCTTTTGCCACATGAGGACATGGCAGAAAGACAGGATCTGGGAACCAGACAGCAAACCTTCCTGAGACACTGAATCTACCAGTGACATCATATTAAATGTGCCAGCCTCCAGAACTGTGTGAAGTAAATGTTTGTTGTTGATAAGTCACTCAGTTTATGACATTCCTGTTGTAGTGGCCCAAAGGGACTAAGAGAGAGACCTAATATCTGGTCCAAGTTCTTGTCATGTAAGGGACGGTGCATTAAAAGACCTCAGAAGACCACCATGATTTTCCTGGTTTCGTTTTACATATTTTAAATTTTATATGAAATGTACCAAGTAACACCAAGTGACAAGAGATGTAAGATACTTGTAAGGCTATACTTTCAGGGATCATTTCTATAGTTTGAGATGTAAGATACTTGTAAGTGCGCTTATCTTTGAAAATTTCAGGAAGGCAAGAGACATTCAGCCCCATCACCAGGGTCTGTTAGAAAGCAGAGGAAAGAAAAGATGGCAGTCATTCACTGTGTTCTGTTTCTGCTCATCCATCTGTCCATCAACCAGCTTTCCTCCTGGTGCAAGCAAGCATGTTCTTAATGGCAGGTCTCCTGTGTCACACGCTCCCTCTGTTCTTGTCAGAGAGAAAATGTTCTCCTGCAAGGAGGAAAACACTGATGGGTTTAATCAGTGTTTGTGTTGTATGAAAATGTACAGTAAGAGCTAATGAAAGTCTTGCATTTAATTCAATAGATTTATCTCTGGATATAGTGGCCCACTGCTTTTGACAATATTGCTTTCTTCAGTGTTATTCACAAGTGGAAGCCAAAATCTTGCTTCATGAAATTAAAATATTCTGTTATTGCGTAAAATGTGAATTTCCAATTGATTCAATTCGGTTAGTGTCAAAAATGTTTAACAGAACCCATGGAGGGAAGAAGCAAAATGCACTCAACATCTTGCTAAATAAAACCAACTAATTGCCCCTGTGATTAAAACCACTGTAGGGCATGGAAACCAAATGAACTGAGTACTTGATGTGGCAATTAAAATTCATTTATAATGTTTAACAGTACTTATATAAAATTGTGTCCTGTGACCTTGTGTGAAGTACAGGGTGTCTGTCCTCATGTAGCTGGATGATTTAGTGCCTACTTAAAACAACTACACCATAAAAAAGATCACAAGTTTAAATTAAAGTTGGATCTTATATAATTCCTGGAAGGGAAGGAGACCGTAAGATATCTTAGGTATATTAAAACAAACAAACAAACAAACAAAAAACAAAAAACAAAAGAAAAAGGAAAGGAAAATGCATTGTACTTGAGAATGATAAACATCAAATTCAAAATAACAGTTTCCTCCCAGGAGGAATTAGGATTTCAGAGAAACACTCAGATACTTTTATCTACAATTTTTATTTTGTAGGTTGTTTTATATTTACGTGGTATTTATTATAGTGATCTCATTACTTTCCTGCACATTTAAGATATTGTGTAATCAAAACTTGGAAATATGTCATTAAAAATAATGGCCATCATAGCTGTACCAAAAAGGAAGGCAAGGGGTAGACATTCAGAAAGAAAAACAAGCTGCCCTTGACATTCAGCAGCCAGCCTGGCACTCACAGTCAGGTCACCATAGTCTATTACACCTTAATAATCTCACAGAACACCCACCTCTGACAAAATTACTCTGAGACCATGATGAAATGAGACAAAGCAAGGCCACATCAACATTCTGCATAAGCACAGCCAAAAACAAGGTCATTGTGCCAGCCAATGAGTATGCAACACCTCCTTTCTCAGGCAAAATGAGCATCAGTACTACTCTATCTTTTACAGATTGATCTTCATCCTAATCTCCCTCCTTCCTGGTCACGCTTATTGAGATACCTTATTATGGAATTACCTCTGCTTTCTGAAAGCATCCAATCTACGGTGAAGCCTTGCTTCTTTGAACCCTTCCCCAAATCACCCACCAAAAATCCTATACTAGAGTCTGTCGAGGTCCCTTTAACTGAGAAACCCCATGGTTTTCCCTGGTTTATTATCACGGAGTAATAATTCAACTTGTTCAAGTATAGGTGTGTCCCTGATGGGCTGGAAGGTACTGACCATACCAAAAGGGGGCAGGATTGAAGGATGTGAATTTTGAAAATGTTCCCCATGTGATTCTGATAACTCACATCCCATTGAGAAGCACAAGTCTAGAGCTGAAGAAGGAATGAGTATGGCTTTATCAAAGCAAAATTGTCCACAACTCACTAATTTTCATTTACAAAATATCAAGTGTAATTGATAAGGACGACACTCTGTCTCTAGACTGAATGGATATTTAATACTAACACTTTGCAGAACGTTCCTTTCTCTGACCTGTTATAAACAATTTTTAAAATCCCCCTGCTCAGTTTCCTATTCCTCCTACTCCATTTCCTACCATATTATACATAAATGAAAAAAAAATTTCTCCAGATTTAGTACTTGAGGACTGAATTCTACTTCTCAATTATTACAAAAGAATTGGTAACAAAATGCATGGGACTTTGATTAAAAAAAAAAAACTGACCCCAAAAATAAATGTTTTATGATGTGAGGGAAATAGCTGTATCAGGGATGTCTGCGGAAGAAATCCCACGGATCTACATTCATGAAATTAGGCTAGATTGGAGGTTTTATAATCTCTAATCACTCCAAGAAAACCAGTGTTCTGTGTCAGGTGATAAGTAAAAACAGCAAGATACTTTCTAATGAAACACGTTTAAACCAAAATTGTTTCTTGTATGTGTATACAGAGTCACAGATATAAGAGGTTGCCTTACTAATTTAAAGCAGTATTAGACCTTCTATTTCAAAGCTATATTAATTTAATTGAACTGAAGGGTCCTCAAGAAGTCAATTCATTTCTCCTCCTTTAAAGGGGTCCCTGGCCAAGAAAAAAATTAAAGAGAGAAGGAGATAGACAAGATGGAGAAAGAAAGTGAAGAGATGGAGAGATGACCAGAATGTTAAAGAATTGTGCTAGAAGAAGAGCAAATCTTTTATGCAAAGTTTTGTTCACGTTCGTAAGAAAAGACCACAATAACGTCCACAAGCCCACAGGACCAAGGCTCATGAAACATGTGGTCCACTGAGGCTGAGCCTTGCTTCCTTCCTAGCATAGCCCTAATGAACAAGGTTGTAAAGAGAGTGAACTATTAAACAGCTCCTCTCTCCCCTTTGTCTGAGGCCTCTGATAACTCCCAAAATAACTTGATGACTCTGAATGGCCAAAAAGACTTAGGACAACAGGACACTTTTGTTTTGAGTGGGTTTATTTATTTGTTTTCATTTTCGTCCTAGAACAGGATTTTGTAAACCATGGCCTCTGGGCCAAATTCAGCCTACTGTCTGTGTATTACCTGTGAGCAAAATGGTTAAAAAAAAGTCAGAAGAATGATATTTCATGCTACGTAAAGTTTTATGAAATCTACATTCGCTTATGCATAAATAAATTTTTACTGGAAAACAATCCTAGTCGCTCATTTATGTCTTGTCTATGGCTGCTTTAGGGTGAGACCAGCCAAGTAGTTATAACAGAGCCCATAGGACCTGTAACATCTGAAATACTTTCTGAAATTAGACATGACAGCTACTCAGCTTTATAAAGAATGACCTCTCACCCTTCCTGTTCCAGTTTATCCAAAGAGCAAGAATATTAAAATTGTCTCAGCGTAAAGACTTTCTGACACTTACGAGTACTTGTATTAATAATGGGGTTTTTCCAAAGTTGTAATATATGATGCAGAAAAAATGTGTTGTCCTTTTAGGGTTTCACACCAACCTTCCTTTCTCAGATCCCCTTAGGATCTTTAGATGTTATTTATTATATAACTAGACACAACATTTAGCTCAACTGGAGTACCATTAGACGTCTCCAGGATCACTAATAATAAACATACTAAATAGCTGGTTCCAAAAGGTCAGGATACGACACCACAGAGGCAGATAATATGGGATGAAAACTGTAACGACTGTACCTTTACATAGCAACTACGTATTGAAAATCTTCTACGTGTAAATCAGGACAATCGTTTCACATCCAGCGAGAGTAGACAACAAGATCGGACAATCGGTTTACATAGGTGCCTGCTCTCTTAGGGCACCTGAAGTTCACACCAATGAATTCCTGGATCCTCACATTTTTATAGAAATCTTCCTTAGCTCTAAAATAAATAGAGGGTGTTGTAAATGAGGAAGAAAGGAGTTCCACCAGGAAGGCAGAGGATGAGCAAAGGCTTAGGGACACACAATCAGACCATAAATTGTCATCAGTTCTCCAAGAAGGAAGAGACGGGGCTGTTCCTTCCTCTACGTGCCCCTTTCAGTGATGTGTCACTCTTTACAAAGTCTTTCCCCAAATGCCTGCCCAGGTGTTTATTTCACTCCAAGTTGCAGAGGTGACAGCAGAAATGTGATTTCTGCCAGGTCGAGCTCCCTCCAGGGACAGCCCGGGGTCTGAAGGCTGCCAGGAACAGCGTTGGTGAGTGGCATGGTGGGACAGAGCAGGAGACAGCAGGACCTCATTAGCCACCAAAGCCAGCCTGTGTGGGCTGGCTCCAGGACCGTCTGCCCTCAGAGGTGACAGGCGGGGACCTCAGGATGCACATTCCAAACAAACAAACAGACAACACGAACGAAGTGCCCTGAATGAATCACATTTCACAGACTATAGACAGCCAAACTCTTGGCTTTTGTAAAGCTTGGGAGCATGAAGGGAAACGATGAGGCTGGCACTTCCTGGAAAGTAAGTAGGCAATTGAAAACTTAAAAAGTACAAAGAAGATGGCAAGATCTCACAACACTTCACGGTCTGAATCTCCAAATTTCATCTGATTAGACTGCAGTATTTGTTTTAGACTTGGCCCTCTTCAGAGCATACGTTCTGTGCCAAAGTTCTCTCATCCCTGAACTATTAAAATCCCCACAGTCAATTAGCTGTGTCTGATACCAGGCTAGAGTCTCCTCATCATTTGATATGTCGCCTTAAATAACCATTCATTTTGTTCATCTGGTGCCTGGGAAGTTGACTGAAGAAGCGAAGAATCGAAGGAAACAGGTTTAGGGAAGGAAAATACTCTAGAATAAGTGAACTTGTAGTTACAGTTTCTGATAGCTAAGGAAATTTAAATTGGAGTTAATAGTCCTGGGCTGTTTTCAGTGTCAGAAGTTCTTAAATGGGCTAATAAGAAGTGGCAGAACTTAGGAAAGCAGCATTTTTTAAAAGTAAGTTCCAGTTCATTTCTTTAAGTTCAAATTCCCCAAACCTCCAAATAAGCACTTTTTCAACATTTTTCAATGTGAAGTGTTATGATAAATGACCCTTTCATATCTTTAAGGGCTGCTTTTCTTTAACAAAGTCATTCAGTACTATGATCAGAAATTTCAAACTTTCACACAAGTTTGAAGAAATTGAATTAATGTCCTACTTCAGTGGATCTTTTCACTCAAATAACCCGTATCACTCTCATCCTGAAAGTTGTCAGATTCCCAACAAAGACTTTAAATATTAATTATTCAAGTTATACATTTTCACTCTGCATTTGGTAAAAATAATTCCTTTGAGTGGCACCAATGATGTAATTGTTTAATCTGTTCTGAGAATTGCATAGAGAAGGTTTCAAACATGCTGCTTAAGACGGAATAGATGTCACCTCCACAGGTCCTGTGCCAGTGTATTTGCTCTTTACCATTTCCTTGCCTTTGGTTTTCTGAAGAAGTTGAAGTTCTGGGGGTAAAGACGGGCGTAGAATAGTGTAGTCACAATTTACAAGGAGGTTTTAATTTCATTATTTTGCATATGTATAACTGATTTACTTTGCTGTACACCTGAAATTAACACACTTTGGAGGTCAACTATATTCCAATAAAATTTAAGAAAAAATTACAAGGCGTGAGGGTTATGGGGGTGGAGTGTGGGCAGTGCTTGAATCAAGGTGGTTTTAGAGAGCATGCAGCAGCTGGAGTGACAAAAGTGATCCTTTTCTCACTTCTTATCTTGACTCTGACATATTATAAAATTATCAACCTTATCAATAGTTTGATCTTTTTTTTTCTTTTTTCTTTTTAGAGGCACACCCACAGCATATGGAAGTTTCCAGGCTAGGGGTCGAATCCGAGCTGCAGCTGCCTGCCTACACCACAGCCACAGCAACACAGGATCTGAGCCACGCCTGTGATCTACACTGCAGCTTGTGGCAACGCTGGATCCTTAACCCACTGAGAGAGGCCAGGGATCAAACCTGCGTCCCCACGGAGACAATGTCCAGTTCTTAACCCGCTGAGCTGCAATGGGAACTCTGATCATTTAAACAGAAATGGTTTCTCCTTGATGTAAAACGAAAATGTTATAATTCATACATGTAAAACTTTGAGACATTTAATAAAAGCACTGTGCTAGTACAAGAATTGTCAGTAATCTGTAATTGTAGCTATACACACAAGAATACACTCCATACTCTTTCCAAATATTTTTTTTTAAAAAAATAGAATGATTTCAGAAAAAAAATTTCTTTCAAATTGCTGCCACTTTTCTTCTTCTATATAAAAACAGCTCAACAGAATTGTGGTTAAATTTCACAGGGACGAATCTTGATGATGAGGTGATGCCATGATCCCAAATACCCCACAAAACAGCCACTCAATTGACTAAAACTTGTTTTCTATAAAGTTAATGTGAAACCAATGCAAAAATGTAATCTCAAAGCCAACTGATGAATTATAGTGATATAGCCGATTACTCTAAATTCATGGGAGGAAGCGTACTTAATAACAATAAAACTTTTTTGCACCTAGGTCACCCCAAAAGGGAAGAGAAGACATCCTTGCCATTCCTTAAGTTTTTTCAGCCTCTTCTCATCATATCCCTGACACTTATTGTTAAAATATATATAAATTTTTTTATTTTATTTATTTAATTATTTATGTATTTATTTATTTTTAGGGCTGCACCTGCGGCATATGGGAATTCCCAGGCTAGGGGTCAAACTGGAGCTGCTGATCTACACCACAACCACAGCAATGCAGAATCTGAGCTGCTTCTGGGACCTACACCACAGCCCACCAGCAAAGTTAGATCCTTAACCCACTGAGAGAAGCCAGGGATTGAACCCGAATCCTCATGGATACAGCTGGGTTCACAACCCACTGAGCCGCAACAGCAACTCCCCTGTTAAACTATTAATAGCATCAGAAAAACATGAGAGTGAGAAATGATCAGAAGGCAATACCCTACCCCAGAGCCGCAATGGAACTGAATTGGGGCAAGGTGGACAATGAGGAGTGAGTGGGCATGCCTTCTCAAGAGATTCATCTACAGCTATTCTGATAAACTCAGCAACCTCCCAAAGGGCCCTTTCCTTTCCTACTCCTCTGAGTATTACACTCACCAAGTTGTATGTTCAAAACAAAATGTTCATCTAGGAACATGCTAATAAAATCTCATCCACACCCAGAAAGTTAATTTTTCGGTCTCAAGATAGTTCTCTAAGAATGAAGTCCACTAAAGAAATCTTGAACTCATGAATTCCGTACTTCAATATCAGATTGAAAGTTAGCTAAGCATAGAAAACTTCACTTATAAACCACAGGTATCTGAGAACAAGATAAGGAAAAAGCCAAGTCAAAGTATTAGAAACCCCTCTCCCATCTCCACTCTCACTGTGATGTCCACCTAATTCTTTTTCTGACATTCTATAACTATTATATTTATATCCTTAAGTTTTTCAGGATATAAACACTTAATTTTTTGCATTTAAGAAATGAAATATTATGTCTTCTGGTCTAAGAACATCTTAAAAAAATTACAGTTTTGTGTCAATGTGGCCAGGCTATGGTACCCAGTCATTTAATACAACATTCATCTTGGTGTTGCTGTGAAGGTATGTTGTAGATGTGGTTAAGATGTGTGATTTTTTTTTTGTCTTTTTGCCTTTTATCTAGAGCCACACCCACGGCATATGGAGGTTCCCAGGCTAGGGGTCTAACAGGAGCTGTAGCCGCCGGCCTTCGCCACAGCAACAGCAACGCGGGATCCGAGCCGCATCTGCAACCTACACCACAGCTCACAGCAACGCCAGATCCTTAACCCACTGAGTGAGGCCAGGGATCGAACCCGCAACCTCATGGTTCAAAGTCAGATTCGTTAACCACTGAGCCACGACGGGAACTCCAAGATGTGTGATTTTGAGTAAAGGAGATTACCATCCATAATATGGGTGAGCCTCATCGAATCGACTGAAAGCCTACATGAACAGAAACTGAGGTTTCCTTGAGAAGAAGAAATTCTGCCTTAAGACCGCAGCATCAACCCGGAGTTTTCAGCCTGCCTGCGTGCCCTACAGGCAGGATCGCCATTCCCCACAATCGCGTCACTTGAGCCAGTTTCTTAAAATAAACCTCTCCCTCTCATATATACACAAACACACACATACAAACACATATATACACATTCATATGGAAGTTATGTAGTGTGTGTACATATGTGCATATATATGTAGTGTGTGCGCATGTGTGTATCCTCCTGGTTCTGCTTCTCTGAAGAATCTTGACTGATGTAGACGTTAAGGGCTCTACGAACAGAGAATGTCTGGAAACCTCTGTACTGACTCTACTGTCTGCCAGTACATATTCAATGGTACTTATTACAACTACTGTGAGTATCTGTTCAACCTCAAGTTTACAATTATTATTTATTCCTTTTTTCCCCCTTTCAGTGCCCAGCAATCTTAGCATCTGAGATATTATAGATGGAGTCAGTGTTGTGCTGGTAAATGTTGAACAACCAGCTCTAGGTTTAGAAAAGGGAGCCCTGATTTACAGTTTGCCAGTTTCCATGGTATAAATACTCTGACTGATTTCCAGTGACCAAAACGATGTCATTGACTTTTGAGTTGGAAGCAGACATGTAGCAGCACGCTGTTCTGTAACACTTCCTCTATACAAAGACTTCAAGAGTGTCAGTAATAATAACGTAATTAGAAAGCGATGAGTTTTTAGTATTTAGGACCCTATTCTTAATATAAGTTATCTAATTATAAATTTATACAGCAGAGTTTTCTTTTAATAATGACTGTGCTTAACAAGAGGTTCACAAAATTCCTGAAAATTTCAGTGTTCTCACAAACCAGAGTATGCCAGCTCTGGTGCTCCATGACATGAAGTTCAAGTACTGTATGTTGTTGATTGGCTTCTTCGTTCAATTAGTTAAGTCCTCAAATTCAGTTCGAATGACCCTAGACCAATGGATTCTGCCATCTACACAACCCATTGTGAGATCTACGGACCGAATTACCTCTTGGTCTCAAAAGAAAATCGGTTCTACACAGCCATTTCTGACTGCTAATGTACAGTAAAGAATTCCCCCAGAGAGATGAAAAGGAGTGAAATAGAGTAGTTTTTTCAGGAACGGTGGAGAGTGGAGGCCATGGTTAAACCATGTGCTTAAAGGACAAGTCACCAAGAGTCACAAGCGGGGTTATCACACAGCAAGGTGAACCAAGGTGTCTGACCCACACTTTGCACTCTTCATTCCCAGACTGCGGCTGCTATTCCAGAACGCAGAGTTGAGAAGGCAGCCATCCCTCTATGCTACTGTTATGAAAGCCTTAAGGCTCATTATCACATAGCCATCTGCTCCTACCCACTGCTGCTATACCCCAAACCAGTAATTATGAGCCTGACATCTTCCCTTGTGGTACCCACTGCCTTAGCATAGCTCTTGGTACATGGGAAGTTCTATAATTAACAGTGAATACATCTGACTTCTTCATTCTCTTCAGTCATTCATCCATCCATTCACTTATTCAATCACCACTTAATAACATGCAAGCAACAGGTCAGGTACTCTGTTTGGTGCTAAGGGATAAGAAGAGACTGTGCTTAAGAAGCTCAGAGTCCAGGATGAAAGATGCACCCATGTGTTAAGGTCCACCGTACAGATACTCATGAGATCTAGCAAAGAACACCATTCTCACCATTCACTCACCTCTCAGACGCTAATGACTTTTGCAGGCACAGTGTTAATAACAGAAGCTCTTTAATGGTAACTCTGCCTACTGAATTTCCACCAAGCAGTACCAGTATTGCCTAACTTTCCGATTTCTATAGCAAAAGGGAACATCCAAGTGCAAATTTCAGCTGTTTTCTCTCACTTTGCCCTGCCTCTTGTATCTTTCAAACTGTAGAACCTAAAATCATTTAGCATGTGTCCACAAGCATTCATGTTTATTTTTTTTTATCTTTCATTTTTTTTTTTTGCTTTTCAGGGCCGCACCCGCAGCACATGGAGGTTTCCAGGCTAGGGGTCGAATCAGAGCCACAGCCACCCGCCTACGCCACAGCCACAGCAATGCCAGATCTGAGCCACATCTGTGACCTACACCACAGCTCACGGCAACACCGGATCAACCCACTGAGCAAGGCCAGAGATTGAACCCGCAATCTCATGGTTCCTAGTCAGATTCGTTAACCACTGCGCCATGTTTAAAACAGAGTGTTTCAGAGCTCACGATGTGAATTAAGGGTGTTTCTTGAAACAGTATTGTTACCATTGTATATAATATGGATGCTCCAGGTTGGAATGAACGGTGTTATTTCCTATTGTACATTGTAGGCAAAAAGTTTGGGAGCCACCGGTCAATAATGCCTTGAAACAATAACAGAAAGGGCAAAGAGCCCACTTACTAATACATACTTGTGAAATAGCCAATACTCCTTTAGATCAGTGAACTGACATTATGCATGTTTTCTTCTTCGGTAATATCAGGAGTTCCTCCCTGGAAGTACCCCTAGAGACATCTAAGACATCTTTACCATGCTTCCTAAAAAATCTGACACAGGCTTATTTTCCACTTGAGTTTCATACACACATTGTCTTGGGACCCATAAGAGGGACCCTGAACTGTTAACCTAGAACAGGCGAATTTAAGTAGGAGTCATAAATATGTTGCCAATTTCATGCCTGCTCACACTTCACTTGCCGTGTTGTCTTAGGAACTGCCAAAAAACTTCATATACACATGTTCAAAGCTATCTAAAACTCTACAGCCTGAATGGCATCTTTATGGGCATGCTTAGTGAAATCTAGTTACACTGTTCCAACACTGCTTGCCAAAGCCAGGCAAACAGTGATTCTCCAGTTCCGAGTGACCTTCTACAAGTCAACTGACCAGAGATGATGATGTATACTTCTCTTGCTCTGTAACCCACATTACATAAATCAAACCAGTTGCTGCCTACAATTCACCCACAGATGATGATCAATTTCAAGTTTATTGCATCTGTAAGCCCACACCCGTGTTTGCTCGCTCAAAGTTAGCCATTTTTGCAATTGAATTTAGTAATCCTGTGGTGATACACAACAAACAAATTTACAAAGTGCTTGTTTTTGACCCTGATAACAGCAGATCAAGCATTCTTACTCAATTAGATGACAGCTCACTTGAGAATTTAGGATTTACTGTTGAAAGCCCGATGGTTGTAAACTAGTGCAGACCAATTCAGTAAAGGGGCCGAAGGTAGGTGAGAGTGATGAAGAATCTAATCAAATTGAAGTGCATGTAAGCCTTTATGAAAAATTATTTTTTTCCCATAAAATACTGCAATTTTAGTAGACATCTGCAAAACCATGATTGCAACAGTGATTATATCATAGGAAGTCATAAAAGGCAAAATGGCTAAAAATGTTAGAAGATCTATGGTACAGGCTGTAAGTGTATATTTCTTTAAGTGTCTGCCTTCATGACAATGAAACTCCATAATATCTAACCTTTTACAACTCACAGAGCCATTAATTTATAATAATTACTTTAATTCCCACTAATCATTTAAGATGGATGCCCACAGGTAAATATCACTCCATCTCTATTTCACAGGTGACTGATGGGAGGTCACCAAAAAGGAGATAGTCCTTTTCCCTGGGCATCACTTTTGCAATTAATAAAGGGCAAGAGGTCTCTTTCTAAAATTTGTGTATGGGGACCTAGATTTTAAAATGACACCACTTCAAATGCTATAATAAATTCCAGCATCCTTTCCAGCCTAGGGCTTTAAAATGTCAGTGTTCAGGTGACAGCGGGAGAGTCAAGCATTATCATTCAAAAATTTCTGTGATTAAAGCTCAGCCAGGATATTAAACCAAGAGGAGTACAACACCTCAGAAGAGACAGAAACAAAAACTCTCAAATTAAAGCACATATCCCTCTATATTTAAGGGAGAAAATGAAAGGCCAAATTGAATTTTAGAGAACATATGCTTAAAGTCGCTTTAAAAAATGCTTTTACATACCGTTTTAAAGAAATACTTTATTTTT
>PVHT020002874.1:2515538-2590005 GCA_004024745.2 Catagonus wagneri | reverse complement strand
TAAAGAAATACTTTATTTTTAACTTAAAACAGATCTCAGTAGGAACAAAAACTCAGTGCTCAAGAGACACTAATGATAAACCTAGCCTTTTCTTCTTCATAATCTGGGATATATTTCTTAGGCTGATCTCAAAGGATACAGAAATCGATAATTACCTATATCGTATAATGGGGATGAAAACCCTGTGTAATATTTGCTTTCACCCAGCACTTAAAATCCAAATATGCAAAATAACTGATTAAACTGATTAAAGTCGATACTTCATTTATCGGTTTGACTCTTGCAAAGTAAGACATTAATGGAAAATGGGCTCAAATCAGGGCCCGATTTTGACAAAAAGGCTAGAGTGGGATGATTAATCTTTGGAAGGCAGATATTGCTTCAAAATTCAACTTTCACTCATGTCTGTTCATCTCCTCGTGGTTATTTGTCATTGTAAGTGACATTGTAAGTGACATGCTCTGTGGTTAGGCTTTCTCTATTAAATGTTGCTGCATTAAGGGAAGAAAAAATATACGTAGGCATGTGTGTAGATCATTAATAGTACACACAGAAGCTAAAAGTCCAGCTTAGCCCAATTTATAATATATGCATAAGTCCTTTGACGTGGGTTACTAAGTTTATCTTAGGACTTCTTCATAGTTCTTTGGGTAATAAGTTCTGGGAAGTCACACTCTTAATTCTTAAAAAAATCCCCCAGTTTAAATAATTTCTCCTCCAAGAAATTTACACCGATCACCTTAGTTGAGGTTAATCTAACACATCCCATATAACTGCATTCCTTTTGCTCTGTGCATGTATCACAGGGTTCATTCCCATACCTCTGAGTTGCAGTTATTTAGGGTGAAGCCTATAGTCCTATTCAGCTCTTGCCACCCTCCTTCTTAATTCCCATCCCAAATAAAGCTATTGGGAGCACAAAATTATTATCTGCAATTATACTCTGGGCTTTTCACAATGCTATTCTCTCTATATAGATTGCTATGAGCTTCTCCTCTGCCTTCCCTCCCTTCTCATCCATCAGCTCTCAGCTGAAATACCACGTCTTCTGAGCCTTCTCTGACTCTTGAGGGCAGGTGAAGTGTCATTCCACTTCCTGCTGGCCTATCACCTGTGCACATGGCCTGACACTACACTGCACCGCAATGACCACTCTGCCCATCCATCGGGAGCACAGCCTGCTTGAGGGGTAGACCTGTGTTTTCTTCATCAACTGCACCTCTACTGGCTAGCGCAGTACCTGGGCCATAATGGCACTCAATGTATTTTGGTTCAGCAAATAGATACGGTTAAAACGAATTGATGCAGTAATCTAAGTAATGGACTTTGCAGTAGGTATAATACAAGGATATTAGTTTCACGCAGAAAGAACTAATTTAAGAGAAACATTGATGAGTCATGGCATATCCAGGAGAAGGCAGCAGAGCCAGTGAAGGCCCCTGCAACTGTCAAACAAACACAAAGTCTATGCTAGTGATGTTCAAGCAGACTGGAATTCAGACTCCCTTTTGTAATTAATTTGAACTCCCATTTACACTCCTTCAAAGAAATCTGTTGGTAGTGTAACTACCCACACACATAATTTTTAAATAAAAAAAACCCTAACGGCAATCTAAGGGAGAAATTTTGAAAGTAGGCCATCCTGGGCCTCAGCTAAACCTGAGAAGGAGTCAGATAATTGACTTACAAGGACTATCACCACAAATGCAACAGCTACACACAGAAACTAACGGTGATACAGTAAACGAGCACATCAAGTATTACAAATGGCACGGCTTCTACTGACAAGATTTTCTGGAAAAAAAACAACGACTCTTAGTGAAAATTTCCAAATGAGACAAACACAGTTTTCTCTTGGATTTATATCATAGTCATACTCTAGAAAATTCAGAGTAGACTAATATTGCACAACAATACTTCATGCGTCTAGTAAAATGGAGTTAGGTTCTAAGTTTATTTCACTATAAACTGAATCTTTTGTTTACCTCTCAGATTCTCTGACAGGATGTTTAAAAGTTGTGAAGGATGCTGGACAAGTCTGCATTTTGCAGGCGGCTCTCACTCATGGATGGATGCCTCTTGGAAACTGCCTACCAGTTTCCTAGACTAGAAGGTTCTAGAGGAGATATCTGTTCTGGAAGGGAGCTGAACTCAGTGAACCTAATAACATTTTTAACTATAGGATCCTACAATGTTATACATTCTTTACCTAGACAGAAGATAAGTGTGAGCAGAGTGTCAGCCACTGAGCTGAAACCATTGCTTGCTTTTCATTCATGGCTTCACAATAATTGTACATTCATCCACGCATTCCTTCTGTCACGTATTTGAGTGCATACTGTCACAAGGAGGTCCCTCTGGCACTTCCAAATAATTAACCACCTTGGAGTTTTCTACAGAAAATCAGCCTTGCACTCTAGTTTGAAAATCCCATTGCTTGACCACAGGCTCAACCATCCTCCCAGAAGCCCTTCTGTTGAGTGCTTTCAGGTTAAGTGGGAAAAAAAAAAAGACTATCTCCCAAACCAACGAAAAATTAGTTCCGTTTCCCATTTAAAGTGCCCAGGAAGGAGATCCCCATCCTCTATTCTGCATAATATTCCCAATTTGGTGAAGAAATTCCCAGAAATAAGGCAGGGAGTCAGAGGTGAATGAACCTGTGTGAAACTATTAGAACACCTGCCAGTTTTCCCAGACAGTCTCCTAGAAGCTATTCTATTTCACTAACACTCCGGTTCATTTTCTTTTCCAAACACACATCCTTAGACAATTGGTTTTTGATAGCACATTTTGTAAGAGGAATCTTTAGCTACCTCTTGGGGGGTTTGTCCCTGACACTTTGCCCAGTGCACTGCGGAGAGTAGATGGTAGAGCAAGAATTTGTTTCATCACCTCGCTGTGCAAATGGCAGTAATTTACAAGTGTGGAAGCACGTATCCTCTCGGGATTCACAGGAAATATTCCTTTTTTCCCCCTTCAAATTAATTTTGCTTTTCATGATTGCCCTGCCATCGGAGAGAGACATGGTTTGTACAGGGAGTGGTGGAATCTGGCCCTGCACGCAACTTTCACAGGCAACATCCTTAAACAAATCCTTCTGGGAAGACTGTAGGTATCTTCTGTGCCAACAACCAGAGATGGATTTTACTATTAAGAAAAATCTAGGTAGGCCATTTACAACAGCAAAAAAAGACCTTAATGGCTAGTTCCTCTGAAGAAAGTCTTCTGCTGAATTATCACCTCTTGCAGGATTACTAGAAGTAAAATTTCACCAGCCCGTGATAAGGAGCATACCCATATCCAGTGCTAGTTTGAGTAAAGGTGCTGCGACATTTCCCACTGTGAGAAAGGATTCAAGATACCAGCCTCTGGTGCTTGAAAGGACATAAAGGCATCGGTCCACCCCGCGTTTCACAGAAACCCCCATAGCCAAGCTCATTCTATCTTCCAGCTTCAAGTATGAGGGCTTCTCTTTCTCTAAAATAACCTTTGGGGTAAAAGCAGACTCAATCTTTAAGAGAGTATCGAAAAGTTAAAAATAATATTGGACTCAAACAATGGTGTTTGGATGGTGAAAGTGACTTGATGACATGGTGTGTATAAGCATCAATCTCTTTCTCCATATTAAGGAGTAGATCAAAGTCAACTGGTTCAAAGCTAAGTCCTGGGGGGAGAGGTTGACTCCGCAACTGAAGAAATAATACAGTGAACATAATACTAATGAATGACAATCTAATAATACAATAAACAAAGGAAAGGAAACAGTTTTCTTCGCACCCTGCGAGCTCCTCTTGCTCAGTCCTCAAGCTCCACTCCAACATGGGTTTTATCGTACCTGTTTACTCATCTGCAGAGCTGAAGCAACTTACTGCCAAGGCCCACCCATTCTTGCAACTACCCTCACTTAGCAGGCATGCTATTTTCCCTAGATTGCATGCCTATTTCTGGTGACTTGTGGTTAAGAGGGTGGGTGGGGATTCCGGGTCCGAGACAGAGCAGAGCAGCTCGAAGTTACCCGTAAGTGCTGCCACAAGTTATTTCCATCCCTCCTCGACCAAAATGGTTGAATATTTTTATCTTTAATTTTTACTAGGTGAAGGGAGTGAGGCTCAAATTCACATGGCTCCTCTGTCGTGATCCCCAGATTCAAAGAAATTGGGGTGTACTCCCATGAGCGCTCTCTCATCTGTGATCGCTCCCTCTCTCTTCACCCAAGTCTAACACAAGAATCTCTCTCTCATCCTCATGGGTTTTCACACTGTTTTTGCCCAGGTTGCCTCAGGCTTATTCCAGATTCAGTTCAGTTTGCACCCCCCGCCCTCACCCCCCACCAAATCCTGCAGTACATCCTGGAATAGATGTTGAAAAAAGCTATTCAAAGTGAGACCAAGTGGAAAATTTTCAGAAGGTATTTCCTGTAAGAAACAAACAAAAACAAGGAAAAAATACCCAAGAAATGGAAAATCTTTAGCAAATCAGCCTTAAGACCTTTGTTCTTTGGAATCATGGAAGCATGATGTTGAGCCCTTGAACTCCAGCTTGGGAGCTATGTGGCATGCAAACTCAAGCATAACAAAATATTCCTCACATCACAGCCTTACTTACAGGGAAGCTGAAATAGAACAACATACAGGAAAGTGCCTAGATATTTTATGCACATACAGACTTTTATACATATACAGATATTTTTCTTTTATTCCTGACCCAAAGCCACGGATGACATTAGAGCTATAACTTTCACAGCATCAAATCCCTTGTTCCTGTCTCTTCCTTCAACCCTGATGCTAAAAGAAATCACTGGAATGTCCTTCCCAAGCAGCAATTCAGATGTGATCCACCGGGTTCTCCCTTTCTAGGCTAGCTTGTATTTTGGATCCCACTTCTTTTCCTGGCAAAGCATAGATTTGCCTCAGAGCTGCAAATTCAGATTTGATAGCCAAGAAATGCCTCCAGATTTCAGCCTCTTTGCAGAACACAGGGAAGGAATAGGTGAATTACCAACACTGCCTACATCCACAGATTGTCTTCTGATGATTTAGTGCTCATCTCCCTGGAACATGGTCTTTCTGAAAGCCAGATTCTCATCATCGATCTAGCAAAAATGTAGTACAATAAATATGCAATACACACATCCAGAATGTCTGCCACAAAGAGAGTATTTTCAACGAATAATTTTTAAAGCGGGGTTGATCATGATTTCTACAAGTTAAGATACATACTTATCAAGGATCCCATTTTGACAAGTTAATTAATAAGAGAACCAGTAAATAAGTTTTATAACTGGTTCAGAGTTAATTCAAAGAACCATATGTATATATACTAGCAAAAAACAATGCTGAAATGAATTATAAATAAAGATTAAACTGGCTTAATCTGGGAAGAGGGGTAGGGATAAGGTTGTAAGTTGAAAATCAACTATATTTCCATGTGACAAATAATTTGTATGTCTACTTTCAAGAATCATTTGCACTGTTATCAATTACCTATAATATGCAGAGTTGTAAAACAGATCAAATATAAAAAGACCAAAACCCCCGTAGAATCAGGTAACCCAGGGCAAATGCCTAGATACTGCCTAGCTTTAGAGTAAAGACACCCAGCAATGACTTTGGTCCATGTCAAAGTTTTTCACAACTTTTTTCCTAGAATATAGATTTAAAATAAAATTAAACAAAACAGAAGGAGTTAAGGCAGACTTATTTTAAAAGGAATATTAAGCAAAAAAGAAGCAGACTCACAGATTCAGAGAACAAACTAGAGGCTGCCAGTGGGGAGGAAGGAAGGACAAGGGAAGGTTGGGGAGTGGGAGGTACAAACCACTGGGTATAGCATGTAAGTACAACAATGCAAGA
Source organism: Catagonus wagneri (assembly GCA_004024745.2). Classification (NCBI taxonomy): domain Eukaryota; kingdom Metazoa; phylum Chordata; class Mammalia; order Artiodactyla; family Tayassuidae; genus Catagonus; species Catagonus wagneri. The sequence goes on along the minus strand of PVHT020002874.1, from coordinate 2,584,153 downwards.
CGGGTGTTGTACAACACGGGGAATATAGCCACTATGCTGTAATAACTGTAAATGGAAAGTAGTCTCTCAAAGTTGTATAATCTTTTAAAAAGCAGTCAACATTTAAAAAAAGAAAAAAGTACATCTACCTATCTATCGATCTGTCTATCGATCTATCTTTCTATCTCCAATTGCAATTGAGCAAAATATTTGAATCTTTTACTGAAGGAATAAAGTTCTCCTTTCTATTATGTCTGTCCTAAAAACATTCCCAATCCTTCCTTCCTTTTCTCATTTAGTGACAAGCCTGATGTGCTAAGGAGGTAACATTATCAATGGATTGAAGAGCTTGATAATAAATAAATAAATACATAAATAATAAATAAATGGAATACTAAGGATAAGGATGACGACAAAACTGAGTAATGCTGAGTGTCTAGTACAGATTAAGATATGAAAAAAAGAACACCTACTCCAAAAACCTCAGAGCTGATAAACTGTACATCTTGTCCTCTTCCCAACTTTTGGGGTAGCCTGCGATTAACAGCTGCCTGAAAGCAGATCCGCATATATGTCATTATTCTTTTTAACGTGTAACCGGGCAATGAGCCCAACACCACAGGAGAATTAAATGAGTATCACATTAAATACTGTTGTGCCACCAATCACCCCATGAAACCACAATGCCATGTATTATCTTAGTATTTGTCACAGTCTGTTAACATTTCTCAGGAGTAGGTGTGCTGTATTAAGAGTCGTGGGGGCCCACAGGACTTCCTCCTGCAAAAATAAGGCAGGTATGGTAGACAGTTCAAAGTAGAAGCGACAACTATAAAAGCAATAGTTGGTCAGCCTGCGGCACAGTCCACTAGTGCACATAGGCACCTGCCAAAAAGGCAGGAAAGTCCTGAAACATTAACAGGTCCCAAACCATGTACTGTTTGGAAACAGAACTGCTGTCTCACTTAAGTAACTGGACGCATTAAACTGAGTAGCTTTCCCAAGTATACTGATCTACTAGCATCAAGGTAATTCTATTTGGTACATATATTTTCACCTTAAAAATAAAATCTCTCCTTGGAGTTAATTCTACGAATTCTTTAGCTTTCTTTGAAAGGAAACATGACGTCACTCCAGTTTAGGACTCACAAAAAAGACTCAACAGGTTCTTAAGATATGTTCAACATGATGCCTTATTGGTGATTGTTTTCTGAGAGTGTTTTGTGTTCAGTTAAAAGATTTTCTTAAATTTCCTGTAATTTCAAGTCTTCAGTGACTATGTTCCTCAAATACAAAATCTAATTTATAGGTTTTATATATATAATGTGTAACATATACAATATTATTTATATATATACATATATAATGTCCACACACCTTCATGTCAATCAAAATTAAATTATTAAAATTGTGATATTTTAGATGTAAGAGATTAAGGTAGAGATGTGACCTGCACACCATATAGATAAAATCTTGACGTGCAACTCATTAGTTCTTAAGACACTGCTGCCTGTGTCCTCTCCATGTCTGTGTTTTGTCTCATCCACATAAGTCACCTACTATGAAATATGCTCCAGATTTATGATATAATTTCTTCTTGCAAATTACCTACATCCTACTCATTTACAGAAAAGCACATCTTAAAGAAAGATTAAAACACGAATTCCCTTTGTCTATAATCGATTTTTTAAAATATTTTTTCAAAAATTCTTAAGTTTTTTTTTCTTCATTCTCAAGTTTTTTAAAAGCCTATTTCAGCAAAATGGCTTGTGAGAATACTTACTGATTTCTTCAAAGCAATACTAGTACTTATTAAAATGTTATTCACTTGAAAACTGGTCTTTTGATTAAAAAGCATTAATGAATTTTTTTGAGAAGGTTACTTGTTAACAGGTCAATTTGTCACCTGGAAAAGACTAAGAAATCTATAACTCACATGCTAATGGTAAAAAACAAGCCTAGGGCAGCAAGTAAAATTTGCAGTCAACCAGCACTCCTCAAATCAAGGGAGATGGACCATCTGCTTCCTGGATTGGACAATGCTATAATTTTACACAGACACCAGTAATATATCAGCTGCACTCTGTGAGCTGGTGGTATTCTGATAATATTTTAACTTGCTTCTAACAGCTGCAAGTCAAAGCTTTTTATGGTTCTTGAAAATGAAAACTAGAGCCTTCCCAGTTGGCTTGGTGTGTCTTAATCATTCATCATAAGTTTACATACTAAAGTTTAGTAAAAAGCTCTATGATGAATGAAGAGCTGGTTCTTTCTCCATTAGAATAGGCAAGAAAATTAAGATGTCAAATATGCCTGTCTGAGGATGGGTACACTATCTCATTACAAAATGCAATTTAATACATTCCTCCAGTTTTAGCTGATGACAAGATACATTTCATTTTTTAGAAAAAAAACCTCTATAGTTCTTTTAAAGACTTCAAAATTTTCATATGTTTTTTGTGTTTCTAAGGGAATGTAGAGTGACTTAGAGATATAGATTTTAGATTTTTTTCTCTTAATTACAAATGGAATCGGGTCAGAAGGGCCTCATCTGTCTAGGTTCTTTTAGACTGTCTCTCTGGCTAAGAAGCAGATGCCATTCCCTCAGAGTCCATCAGACCAGAATGCAATGAAACTAAAACATTTACTGTGATATTAAAATGCATTTTGGTGCATGCATTCTTTTAACTTGCATACTCATACCAGAAAAATAATCTACTTAAGCGCAAATTAAAGAGTTTCCATTTTATTTTTTTCCCTCCATCAACTAAGGCAGTGTTATGCAGAAAGTCATATTGAGGTTGAAGATTAGAGTTTTATTTAGAGTTTACAGCTTGTCCTTGGACTACCACAATGTAGTTTAAGCCCTTTTTGCGTTGATAATGTAGAGAACCCGCTCTACTTTTGCAGGGAAATGCTTTGTTGTGTGTCTAAGTTGTGTGTATGTGTCTGGGAACACAAGAATGTCTACGTGTGCATATGGAAGGTATTATATAGAAAATTTCTAAATGTTCATAATAGTTAATGATCAAATTCCATAACATATTATATAATTTCAGTTGAAGAGTAGGCAGTAAGAATTTAGAAGGATACCCAGAAAGTTACACTTTTCCTTTTTGCAGTTTTCTTAAGCAAAGGCCAGCAAACTTTTTACACAAGGCCGGACAGTTAACCTTTTAGGTTTCATGGTACATAAGCTCTCTGTCCCAACCACACAGCTCTGCTATTTTAGCCTGCACGAATACGCTATACACAATAGGTAACCAAATGGGTGTGGCCACGATCCAATAAAACTTTCTTTATTCCTACAGTGGGCAGACTAGATTTGGCTCACTGGGTGCAGCCTGCCAAGACCTGGTTAAGCATAACGATATGCTTATCATATAGGAATGTCCCACACTTGGCCTACGCATCAGCACAGTCCTTCATAAGAAATATATTTAGCTTACTATTCGGGAAACAAAGAACTTTAACATGCCTTATCTTATAAAGCATCACAGCGAGATGCTGTGAGCTTCTGTGAGAAAGGTCCTAGTGAATTCTCCCCATGAAGAAACTCAGGCTCGAAGAAGCTTAACTATCAGCCTAAGAGAGTCCACAGTTAGCTCGCTCCCCTCTGCCAGCATTACTGTGCCTCTCACTGGAAGGAATCGCTAAGCTTTCAAATATGATTGTGGGGAGTTCCCGTTGTGGCTCAGTGGTTAACGAATCCGACTAGGAACCATGAGGTTGCGGGTTCGATCCCTGGCCTTGCTCAGTGGGTTAAGGATCCGGCGTTGCCGTGATCTGTGGCTCGGATCCCACGTTGCTGTGAGTGTGGCGAAGGCCGGCGGCTACAGCTCCTGTTAGACCCCTAGCCTGGGAACCTCCATATGCCGCGGGAGCGGCCCTAAATAAGGCAAAAAGACAAAAAAAAAAATGATTGTGAGGGAAAGTTTCTTTTTTTTTTTCTTTTTTACTTTTCAGGGTCTCACCCGCGGCATATGGAGGTTCCCAGGCTAGGGGTCCAATCAGAGCTGTAGCTGCCGACATACACCACAGCCACAGCAACGCGGGATCCGAGCTGCATCTGCGATCTACACCACAGCTCACAGCAACACCAGATCTTTAACCCACAGAGTGAGACCAGGGATCAAACCCGCAGCCTCGTGGTTCCTAGTGGGATTCGTTTCCCCTGGGCCACGACGGGAACTCCGTGTGCAGGAACTTTGCAATTACACCTATTTTGACTGTTAGACTGTGACTTGGTTAGAGGGCCAGAGGCTCCCTTCAAGAAGTGAAGCTAGGGCAGGAAAGATGCCAAAGCTGGTGGTGGGGTCTGCCTCAAGGTGGCCGACAGTGGGGTGGCCAACAGACTCGAAACTCAGAGGAGAAGCAAGAAGGAGGGACGGTCTAGATGACAGCCACTCTGGGCTCACAGAAAAGGGCTGATAAAACCAAGAAACCTCCAAATGAGAAGATACAAAGTCATAATAAAAGCTGTCCTGGGAAGTCTTCAGAGAGCAAGCAGCACTGAACCACTGCCATTTTCTCTCTCACAGGCACAAAACTCAGGATTCTATGGGCCCCGGTCTCCTCACACTCCCTTAAGAGTCTTTGTATCCCAGACAGAACTTTGAAATTTAGATTCGATAAAAGAAAGGATTTGATATTCAAAACCCCATGTATCTATGTAAATCAACTCTACTTCCTTAAGTAAATTCATTAATAAATAAAATTTAAAAAAAAAACATGAATCTACCACTTAGATGTGTCAGACAACATCCTACTCTTTTGCTTCACATCTCTAAGTGTTCTACACACACACACACACACACACACACACACACACACACACACGCATACACACATACTCGCAAGGGTAACTATGTGAGGTGATGGACATGTTAATTAGCCTCATTGTGGTGATCAAGGCACTACATCTACATATAAATATTTGTACTATATATACACATTACATATTCTGTAACTTCACATATGCTTATACACATGTGTATATAATCATCTCATCATACACCTTGAATACATATACAATTTTTTCAATTATACCTCAATAAAGTTGGAAAAAAAACAGGAAAATAAAAGCATCCTTCAACCGAAGTATTATTCAACTCAGTATTATTGAAAAATAAAATTACAGACAGCATTCGCTGAAAAATGAAAATACCTACTGATTTTAGACATTAATTAGGTAAAAAGTGCTGATTTGTGTCTTTTTTAAGGATGAACATTACCTCACTGTAAGGATGAACATTACCTTTCCTGCCAGTCATTATCACTCTATCCAAAGAAAGGCTTTTATTCATTCATTTGAGCTATCAAGATTCTTGTTTAAGTACAAGGATGGTCAAAAACCCTCAGTATGTCGGTAGATGGAACAAACCTAGGAATGGTCATTTTTAAGTGAAATTCTAGGCTGATGTAACAACAGCCACTGAAGTTTAGTGGGAGTTAATTTTTCTACAAATTAATTCTCCAAAATAAAACATAAAGAACATAAAAAAGCAATGCATACCAAATATGAATGAATTACTTATGGTAGATGGAATAGACTCTAATTCCAAACAAATGACTAACAAAACCTGCACAGTGATTCACATCGTCTGAAAATTACAGTTGTGAACTTCAAGGTTAAATCCAAAGCAATTATAATCTAAAAGAGACTGTTTTTTCCAAGTGGAGAATAGGAAAATTTAGGATTGTCTTATCATCGAGTTGCCTGAAACAGAGTTAGCCTTGAAAACATGTTGCTTTCAAAGTGCCACGGAAATTAAACATGGAACAGAGACTAACATTATTTTCTTATATTTTTGTTCCCAAAGACTATACACAGCCTTCTTTTAGATACGCCCCCATTCTTGTGATGAATGAAAATATTTCTAAGATATGAGATACAGTAGGAAAAGTAGCTGGTGATTCTTAATGCTTTAATAAAGCGCATATTCCCTTTAGAGTTTTGTGACAATAGAACGTAGCAATTCTACCTATGAATGCAGCTAAAAATAACAACAGGTGACCTCAAAGTGCTTTTCATTTAAAATCCACATTTTACCTTGCAAATGAGGGAGAACTATGAACGGCCTAGTAGAGAAGATTTATTCAAAAGTCCCTCGTATTAATTCACGGCTTTGGTTTCACTGCCTACGTCCTGACTGAGCTTCACAAGGTCATGATCCTCCTATTCCCATAAGACTTCTAGATTCAGAGGGGCTCAGAGGCAGCTAAGTTACCAATGCCTTCATTCAATACACGAAATTTCCTATCCTCCCGCTGATCTTAGAGGACAAGGAAGTACAGCAAAATGCAAAATAAACATCTACTTGGCTTCACTTTTTGTCACACATGATAACACACCTAAGATCACTTTCTCCTGAGAGCATTCTTTTCTCCTTACTTTTGTAACTAAATGTTCTCTCATTTCCCAACACCAGTGCCTCCTGCTGTTTTCTCATTTTCTTCAGAAATCCTTTTACTGGTATGGACAGCCTGTAACTATCTCTTGGAAAGAGTAGCCAGGATTTTCCCAATAACATATCCCACTTCCTGGCCCAATGCTCCCGGTAATTTGACAACATAAGTACCTCACTAACCTGGATGCGACTTTCTGCATGTTCTAGAATGTTTTGATTCCATGACCAGACTTGATGAACCGATGGAGCTCACTGTCTTCCTTACCAGGGTCTTTGCTCTATGTTTGATGTTAAGTATAAGAAATAAGGTTGCTAATGAAACATGAACAAGTGAGTGTGATGTGGACGACCACACATCTGGAAAGGGCTGAGGACATCAGAGCTGGGCAGATTTCTCCTTTGATGTGAAGCCTTCAGTCTACTTCTGTCAACTGAGGAGCTGGCAGAGCTTCTAAAACACACTAAGACTTTTAAGCTTTCAAACTTGCTGCTGATGAATTTTTCGCATGGCAACTTCTATAGGAGCAGAGTTCCAAAAGGGCCTTCACCAGTGTTGAAAGTAAGTCAAGCTTCTGATCTTTGGATGGATTTCGATGGAACTGACTAAAAAAAAAAAAAGCTTTGAATTTCCTTAAGAAATGACTTATTGAGTTGCTGCCTGAGTTCTGCTACTGAGTCTTTTCCTTGGTTTCCCACATGGAAGATTCCAGCTTACATTTCTATATGATTTTTTCCATAGCTATATCATCATCTGAGATTTCAAGTGCTTCATTTGTACGCCCTCAAAAATGTACTCCCTCAGTATACGTACAGCTCATTATTGAGGGAGTGTGCGTGCGCGTGCGCGCGCGCACACACACACACACACACACACACACACATATATTTGGCCTATATCCTCTACTACAAGATACCTGAGAGCAAGACCATTTATTTCATGTGATACCCCAACCTCTCTCACAAGCCAGCATTTAACAGAGAGAAAGACAGAAACGCACATATTCTGAGTGTCTTTTTTTGAAGCTAGTAATCAGTGGAAGCAGATCTGAACCTCAAGCCATCTCCAAAAAAGGTTGATAGGTAGTTTTTTTTTTTATTAAACACATTATAAAGATACACTTCAGCATGTGTTGGTACCACGTGTTACCTCACGCAATTCTAAAAAGCTATTTAAAAAATAGTCGCAGGATCTTCTCTCTAATTTTCAGATCACAAACAGACCTGAAGTTTTATTTCTCACTGAGACTGTATGTCCAGCATGGGTTGGTAGCGGTTCTGCCCCCTTGTAGCCTCTTGAGAATCCAGGCTACCTGGTTCCCGTCTCAAACCACATCACACTCTGGCTCTTAAAACCCCCATCCAGAAGCAAGAAAACTCATTTCCGCTCACATTTGAAAGAAATAAGTCACATAGGCAACTTCACTTAAAAAGAAGTGAAGAATCACACCATGTGTCCATAAAGAGGAGAATAAGTATATTCGTGCGTTCTAATGACCACCACGTATGTCTGCGTACGAAGTGAGGTGCGCCAAAAAGATAAACTATACTCAGTGTGTGCTTACCTTCTATTTGTATCAAGTAGCTGCTGGATTTATGCAGGCTCTTACACTGAGAGTGTAGGGTCTATTTATTCTTGGTTGATGAGGTTATGGAGCAGCTGTGGACCTTATTTTGACTTGGGAGGATCTTAAGAAAGGTGAAACAGACCTTGAGATTGGCAATAGTTGAGCCTTTTTGTATTCCTGATTCAGTGCACAAAGTCTCTCTAAATCCACAGAGCATCACGGGCTTCCCCCTTAGCACACAGATCTCTGTTAGAATAATTTACTCCAAGAACCCAAGCCTCTGTTACTATTGGAAAGATGAATGTGCCATCAATCAGCAAGGGGCTCATTTCTGATTGTGGTCATGGAATTTCATGCCTCTGGTGTTTGGGAAAATCATCACTGAGGCTGAATCTTAACATATCAAAAGATTTTATTGAAGGACTATAAAAATGTTAAGATTGCATGGAGTGGAGATTTAATCAGATAAGTCTAGCGACGTGCAAACCACACGACTGTGCTCTTTCAGTGACGCTGGGGACTACCAGAAGGCAGGAGGAGTTATTGAGTAAGTACCTAAATCCCAAATCTGAGCTTTTATTTCAGAATCTCTCTGATGCACTTGAATGAACAAAAGCAAAGCAGAACCTGAGAAGATTCATTTAGTAACTACCAATATTCACTAATTACCAGCCACAAAGGTAAAACCTGGAGTCACAGCATTTTAAGATCACAATAGCAAAACTGCAATAAATATTCAGGGCAAAGAAAAAAAAATAACAAAACACCAGTTCGATTTGACTAGATGTGTGTTGAACACATGCATTTTACAATCATTCCATGGAAAACAGATAAAAGGTGAAGAGCAGACAGAAGCTCATCAAAGGTAAACATGGTGGGCTTATAATTCCAGGGATATCTGGGGACTGGGGTTAGGTGGCGAGAATTGCTCTATTCAGGAGGTAGCATGTAGACCAAAAGGCTTAGTTCCACTGCAAAGGAGCAGGGCACTACACAAAGTGTTCCCCTTGTCCCTCTTTATTCCCAGCCCATTCTCCATCAAGGAGAGAACCAACTGGGGAAAAGAAAAGAGTCATCACTACCCTAGGGAATCAAGTTTTTAATCAAGTCTTACAGCAACGGCTCAGGTTTCTAAAGATAATAGCTAACAAAATCAGGTCCCCTGGCCTCTGATGTACATCAGCTGTGAGCATCTAACATAGCTAATTTACTCAAGTTAAATGCACACTTTGCACTGTAATTTTAAATCTGATTTTCAAATATGCCTTGGAAAAGGTAACTCACAGTTCTTAGATACAGAATGTATGTCTGCTATTATAGACACCTGCTTTTTCATGTACGAGAAATCTTTCCAGCATGTCATTGTTAAACATATGGATAATACCAATTTTTTAAAACCACCTACCATTTAGCTACAAATTTAATTCCCTCCTAAAATTGATTCACTCACTGTAACTGCCTAACCTCGGAAACAACTAGAATGTTCTTCTTTCTCCTCACCAAAATTAGGCCAAAATAGGTTTGAGGGGAGGAAAAAGAGAGAGGAGACAGAATTTTTTATTGCAGGAGAGCTGAAAAGAAATGACATTCAAGAGAATCCGGTTTTTTTAAACAAAACTATGCCTTCAAGTGTAAATTACCTTCTCATGAAAGGAATTCAATTTATGATTCAACAGAAAAATCTGTGTGCTGGGTAATCTGAGAAATCTGCAATTGCACAGGCTCCTAAGAATCAGAAACCAACCAGAGCTGTAGTAACTATTATGCAAAGCAAAAATGAATAGAAAAGTAGGCTATTTCCTAAAGCAAATTAAAATGCAATGGCAGGCATTTCATGAATATTTGAGAGTTCTCCCTTCCTCAATGACGAGCACCTGCATAGCTTTCACTACTTTTGCTGTTCGGAATACAGAGTAAACGGTGCTAAACCTTCCTACCAGAGGTGCCTTTGAACAACAACGGGACACTCATGCCTGAGGCAAGTTGCCTTGGCTTTTCCACAGATATTTAGACAGGAGATTTCAGGAGATAATTACCATCATGGATAAACAAATACTCTTTCAGGGCATTCTCATAGCATCACTGGACGGCATTATATTTACTTGTTATTATTGTTTTAGAGTTTCATGATGGACCAGCTTTCAGATCCCCAGCTCAGTTAAAGGAAAATGCACCCCTTCTTTTATCTTCAATGGCAATCTGGATCATGAAAAACAACAGCAGATCCCTGTGTGGGTCCCTGTTCACGTGGTATGCTACTTGGAGAGGCGGAGGTAACCCAGCTCCCATATATAGTTTTAAAACTTCATTTGGAATTTTTACTAAATAGAGAACATACTTCATTTTACAGCAGCTTTTAATATGTCATTACGGGATTTGTTGCCAAATAAATAACGGCCATTAATGTATTTTCACCTTGGAAGCTATGCAATTCCAATGAACCTGCTCAGGTAATGTTCTTTTAGCCTTAAGGTGTAACTCAAATGAGTTTGACCTACATACGCCTTCCAAATGCACCTGTTGATTTTCCCTCTTCCGTCCACCCCAACAGGCTGCATCCACCAAGAGCACGGCCTCCCTCCTGCTTCCCAGGCTTGCTCTGCCATCACGCCATCTCCATCTCAACAGAGAAGCCATTTATCTACGGGTGACCATGCAGCTCGCTTTCATGTTTCAGGGGCCCCACCATATTGTCAGGCTGAAGCCCAAATGCTCAGAATGACATACATGTCCTTTTTCCAGCCTCAGCTGAGGCTGGGGCTGGTCTTCACACTTGATGCTACAATAGGACACCACGCTTCTTCTTGGACCAGCTTCCCTCCTACCTGGAATACCTTTCCTCCCCACTCCCCATAGATGGCTATGAAGGCCCACCTTCCCTTAAGGAAGGGAATTCCTCACCATCCACCTGCCACTTCTGATGGGTTTCCTGTACGGCACACACTGCAGACAGTAGTCAAATCACTTCTGCCCTTGAATCAGAACTTTCAAAGGCATCCCCTCTTACTCAAAAGAAAATCCAGCCCTGGTTGCCCAATGTGATTTCAGCTTCTGCTTTCATCTGACTTCACCTTGTATTACTGCCCTCCCTCCCCTGCTCCCAATTCCTTTGGCCAAACTGGTCTCCTTGTCATTGTTTAACCAGGCCTAGGATGCTCGCGCCCACCTCAGCGACTTTATGCTTCCTTTGCCTGTGATGCCCTTCTCCCAAACACTGACTCCATTCCCTTGTTTTTTTGCTCACATGTCAACTATCAGTGAGGCATTCCCCAACCACCCAAGTCTAAACCTCAAAACACCTTTCCCTCTTCCCAAGCAATCCCTGTTTCCCCTGCCCTGTGTTTCTCATGAAATATGACCAGCTGACCATCTCCTCTAAAATCACACCTCTCATCACTCTCTCACATCATTCTCCTACTAAACTACTTATTCTACCTTATAGTATTTAGCACCAGCTAACAAATCTGAGACTCACTTTGTTTATTTTTTTCTCTTTCCTTGCTAGAATATAAACCTTGAAGTCTAGAAGCTGTTTTCTATAGCTGGTAGAAAAGAATGCCTGGCATAGAGCCATTCCATCCCCAATTTGTTGAATGAATGAATATTCTACTTCTTTAAGTTTGCTGTCTCCTCTACGAAATCTCTTAGACTTTTAATTCACAAAGGTTACCTTTTTTCATATGCTCAGTGGCAAGCACAGTACTTGTTAGAGAACAGCGATTTAATCAATGTGTTTATTAAGCAGAAAAACATTTCAGATTTTGATCAACCTCACCAAGGAAGCAGAAGTGACCATTTTCTACTTAGTTTTAAAACATTCTTTATGCCAGAGGAGAAAAAAAATGTTTTAAGAATATAAATTTAACTCATATTAAGAATATTTCAATCTCTACTGTCAATATTTCAATTCGCATTGTCAATATCGGCTGAGCAAAAAGAAAAACAAAAAGGACAAACCATCGATAACATAGCTGTGATACCTGTAATGCTTAGATATTTAATATCATATCATTGTTCATGATATTTAAATTCCATTGACGGGTAACTGTGGTTGCCAAGGGGGAAAGGGGGAGTAAGTGGGATAGATGGGGAGCTGCGGGTTAGTAGATGCAAACTATTACATTCAGAATGGCTAAGCAATGAGGTCCTGCTGTACAGCACAGGGAACTATAGCCAGTGTCTTGGGACAGACCGTGACGGAAGATAAGTGAGAAAGGGAACGCATATATATGTATCACTGGGTCACTTTGCTGTACAGAAGAAACTGGCGCAACATTGTAAATCAACTATACTTTAATGAAAAATAAAATTTAAAAAGACTTGAAGATCTGATATATGATATTTAAGCTCTGATGTGTGACAAGCTTCACACACACACACACACACACACAAGCAATACACCTGTCACCAAATTAAGGGACAATCAATGGAGAAAAAGAGAATAGAGAAGTACAGTAGAGCCTGAAATTTTTGACATGATCTAGAAAGATCTGAGTGAGTTGGTCAAGGCTTCCAGGTACATAATGTCAGAGGTGTTCTTAGAATCTATGTTCCCCGCCTTCCTATTTTGCTCTTTATCCTTCTTGGGATACTTCCCAGAAGAAGGTAGACCAACAGCCCTGACGTGGAGTTCTGACCACATCCTAAGCCTTTAGAGGTGCATTCTTCATAGACTGAATAGAGAGAAAGTTAGAGCCAGGGTACTTAAATAGAAACCACCACGCTTATAAAATGGATTATGAACCATTAATTGTCTGTTTAGAGCCTCAGTTATAAGGTCTCTAGGGTACCATTTCAAAAATTAAAGCCTAAAAGATGCACCACTGGCCTGGAAGAGGTATTGTAGCCTCCAGAAATGCCTAACTTTCTCCTGGGGGCAGGAGAGTGCACTTGGGAAAGCCAGCCTCTTACAGAACAGTTCACCTTTTACCTCTTCCTTGCTTCGGGACGTGCCAGGTTAATGACACTTTGAGTAATCTCCTAATAGCTACCTTCAGAGTGAACTCTTCGTTTTTCCTACTGAAATAAAACCAGGGCAATATTTCCCAAGAGAAAACAGATGATTTCTTACTGGCTAGCTGAAAGTCTTTAAAACAATCTAACTTCACAATCTAACAAATCTTGCAAATCCTCAAAACGAATGAACGCATTTTAGAACACATTCTGTAAGCTTAACTGAGAGCTCCTAACCTCTATCTAACCTCATTAATGATGGATCTCTCCAGGCATGGGGGTGGGTTTTGAGCCCTGGAAATAAGCAGATGTATGAACCACAACCAAAAAACAAGTTTCCCGCATCCCATCCAAGAAGAAACTGGCTATAGGAAAGCCTACTGGCCATAAGAAATAGCCTAGCTGACAATAACTGTAACCAGCAACCACAGGAAGAGGACAATGAGATAAAAGAGCGTTAACCACAAGACCCAAATCTTAGGAATAAAATCAATGAAGCTATTTTATAATTTAAAAAGAGTTGATCCCCATTATTTGCATATTCTGCATGAACTCACTTAATCACTAAAATTTACTTGTCACCTCCCAATCAAGACTTATGACACCTCCAGTCTTAGACATGCACAGAGTGGTACAAAATTTGAGTCACCTGATGCTCTTGTTCCTAGCACATTCTGCCCTGTTAAAGTTTTCAAACTGTAAATGAGTTTCCTTTTTTAAGTTCTATTTAGTACCACATTTTGCTTTTGCAATTTTGTGTTTTTGTTCATGAGGTGGCTATTCAATGTCACCCTCAAGTGTAGTGCCGAGGTGTTTCTGTATAGTGTCCCTAAGCACAAGTAGGCAGGACGTGTCTTAGAGAGAAAACATGTGCATTGGACAAGCTTCATTCAGGCATGAGTTATGGTGCTGTTAGCCGGGAGGTCAATGCAAATGAGTGAACTGAGTAGCAGCTTTAAACAAACACATAAATAGCAAGGTTATATATTGGTGGGTGGATGAAAACACTGAGAGCAGAGGCTTATAGGAACCTAACCCTGTATTTCCCCTAGGAACTGTGCTTCAGTATTTGCTAGTTCAGCATACACAACTCCTTTACAGACAATAACTACTGCAAATAATGAGGCTGAATAAAGGCCAAAGGATTAGGCTGCAACTATAGTAAATGGTAGCTAGTATGCTATATAAGTTGTATAGCTATAAACCTGTGATAACAATTATGGGGATTTTTTTTTTAGCAGGATATTGATTCCAGATCAACTGTCTCTGGATTCCTCTCATAACCCTTTCCATCAAATGTGTCTTGGAATAAACCAGAGTAACATAACATTACACTGGCCCGTTATCTTGTTAAAGTAATCGTCATGGTTTATTTCATACTCAGAAAGCTACAGATTTATTATGTAAAGAGAACTGAATTAGGGTCAACATTATTGGGGCTTGTGCCCTGCCTACATATTCACTAGTTATAAGAACCTAAACAAATTACTTTTCTGATCCTCAGCTTCCTGATGTTGTTGGAGGAATGAATTAGATGCTCTATAGAAAACTGCACGTGGGTGGCATAGAGTAGAAGCCTGACATTATTTTCTTTTAGTTTGTAATTAGTAATATTATTGTTATTTTTGTTAAGAATAACTGGTTCTTATTTTCAGCTCAAGACCTCTGCCTTTTTTCTCCCCTTCTCTTTAATGTTTGAGCCAATGCTCATTCATTTATTTAACTAACTTTAATGGAGAACTTATTCTGTGTCAGGCTACAGGCTCATTACTGATGACATTGATGAATAAAATGCAGTTTTTACTCCCCAAAAGATTATAATCCAGTGAGGGAAAGCAAGAAAAATATGTGTGACTTTTTAAAATAAGGTAGGATAATGTTTCGGCATATAATGTTTTATGCAGAATGCTATAAATCATACAGTGGTCAGGGGAATATGGTTTGAAAAAAGCCATCCTATAAAAGGTCACATTTAATATTTCCTGATGTGAGTGGAAAACAGTCATGGAAACATCAAGAGGCAACAGAAGTAGCAGCACGTACAAAGACCAGGGGGCAACGAAAAAAAAAAAAGATGAATTTGGAGTCTTACAAGAACTTCACCATGGTTGTTAAGAAAGACTTACAAAATGAAGATGAAGGAGTCTTGAAATTTTCATGGCACTGGCATTTTCCACATAAGTCCCTCTGCTTGTGTAGCAGTGAAGGGATGAATTAAGTGAAGTAAGTTGTGAGGGACATATTCAATGATTATGCTCCACTAATAATTTCTAGTTTAATGGCATTAGCAAACATTTCCCTTAGTTACTGATAAAGGTCCAGAACTCCTAACAAGCTATGGTGCATTGAGAGTAAATAGAAGGCAGGTCAGAAGAGCACTGCTAAGGAGCGCTATGACGGGGCTGTGGGGGGCCCCTGCCTGGGTTGCTCTGATAGGTCAGAGTGGCTTGAGAGCTTGAGTTCCTGAGGCATGAGGATGGTTCTATAAAGGCTCATGGAACACTGAAGTCATGCGCTGGGGGTTTGGGATGGAAATGCTATAAAACTGGGTTGTGATGATCGTTGTACAACTATAAACGTAACAAAATTCTTTGAGTAATTAAAAAAATAAAAAATAAAGTCATCGATTTCAAAGTGACCTACACCTCGTTGGTCTTTGCATCTCTCAGGAAACTCAAATTGGTGATCAAACACTGTTTCTCTCAACTACACTGTTTATAATAATAGAAGCACAGTCTGTGGAGCAAAACCACCTGAAAGCAAAAAGTTTGGGATTTTCTACAGTATTTACAGCCTGCAAGAAACTGGAGGACAGCTGAGATGCATTTTGTTTGCTCATGGAATACCATTCAAGTGCATCACATCTACACCAGATCCAAGAACAGCTGGTCTACTGGGCCAGCCAGGAAAATGAAGTTGTTCTGATACATAAACTGTCTGCTTAATAAGGAGGCAAGAAAATCCAATTGTACTAAGTAATAAGCATAGGACAGAAAACAGCCATTGCTACAAAATTCAACTAAACATAATTTGGACTTTATTCTGGCTTTCCTTAATGATTCAGTTGACCCGTTCAAGACTATATATATAATCCTAGTCTTATTTCTATAAAATACAATACTGTTTGCTCCACACATGTGCAGAGGGGGCTTGGGAAAGTGAATTCAGGTCAACTTTGACACAGTCACATATTTACAACAAAACTAAGGTGTTAAGGGAGTTTTCTTGTGGTGCAGCCTGTTAGGGATCTGGTGTTGTCACTGCAATTGCTGTGGTACGGGTTCGATCCCAGGCGCAGGAAATTCCATATGCTGCAGGCACGGTTAAAAACAAAACAAAACAAAACAAAACAAAACAAACTAAGGTCTTAAAGACTGAAAATCAAATTCTGTTTTAGTGTTAGTTTTGTTCACAGTTCTTCCAATTCTTGTTCATTTAGAAAGCAGCAATAATAGCTGACTGATTTGTTACCATTTTACACTACTTTGAAGAAATTACCTAAGAAATTATCATCCTCAAAATGAAAGTGGTGGTTGTGGAATGAAAATCCTGTAAATTCAAAGTGACAAATTAACAGAAGTTGTTGCTATCACAGATAGTAGGGGCAAAGTTAACACGGAGTCATGTATTATCTGTGAATAATTACTCTATGAGGCAGCTGACTCCAAAAGCAGTACAATTATTAAACAATAAAGAGAACACATACTTATTTCAAAAGTCAAATGCTTATCTAGGAATCATTAAACCAAAACCGCATTGGCACATATTTTTGAAATGGAAGGCTAATTCGCACCTACTCAACAAACTTAATGAATGCCAAGGAGAACTGAAACTAACAATTATTATTACTTTAATAATTATTATAAGAATAATGATTGATATTAGTTGACACTAATACTGAGAGCAAGTTACCTCTTCATCATTTCAATTTAGGATTAAGAAATACTTTGAAAGTTACTAAATTCCCTACTATTGGCAGATCAATACATTATCATTAGCTTTTCCCCTGAAAAACATGGGGATTTATATCCTTCTTTTACAATAGGAACAGAGTTACAGAGGTCACAAGGATGAGTGTAAGCTTAAACATAAGCTTAATGTAGGAACTTGTAGTAGTTATCACTAGAAATTCTTTTCCATGCTAAGGATAGGCCTTGTTTTTTTTGTTTTTTTTTTTTTTTGGTCTTTTTTAGGACCGCACCCTGGGCATATGGAGGTTCCCAGGCTAGGGGCTGAATCAGAGCCGTATCCGCCGGCCTACGCCACAGCCACAGCAATGCGGGACCTGAGCTCCATCAGCCACCTATACTACAGCTCATGGCAATGCCGGATCCTAACCCACTGAGCGGGTCCAGGGATCGAAGCTGCATCTTCATGGATACTAGTCCGTTTCGTTTCTGCT
The DNA here is from genome assembly GCA_004024745.2 of Catagonus wagneri. Taxonomy (NCBI): domain Eukaryota; kingdom Metazoa; phylum Chordata; class Mammalia; order Artiodactyla; family Tayassuidae; genus Catagonus; species Catagonus wagneri. The sequence continues at coordinate 2,566,844 of PVHT020002874.1, read as the reverse complement.
GAGCCACAATGGAAACTCCCTAAAGGATTAAATTCTTAATAATACAATATCAACAATTAAAAACAACATCTATCTTTGCTTATTGCATACACAGCAAGAGAAAATATTAAGATTACATGATTCTGTATTTCCAGTCACTTTATTATCAGGACAGATTTTCTATATATTTTTCCTTTTTTTTTTTTTTTAGAGCTGTACCCATGGCATATGGAAATTCCCAGGCTAAGGTCGAATCAGAGCTGCAGCTGCTGGCCTATATCACAGCCACAGCAACCCCAGGTCCGAGCCACCTTAGTAGATCCGAGATTCATCTGCGACCTACACCGCAGCTTGCGGCAATGCCAGATCTTCAACCCACATAGTGGGGCCAGGAATCAAACCTGTACCCTGTGGATCCTAGGTTTGCTACCACTAAGCCACAATGGGAACTCCAGGATAGATAGTCTAAAATCTTAATTTTTGTTTAAAAATTTGGAGGACTATTGGGATGACTAGGTTAGCATGTTTCTCAGGAATGTGGCAAAGGATAATTAGGTTATAGTGGTGAAATACTGTCTGTGCCCCTTAAAATAAAAGCTGTAAAATCTCGTCATGTTTTTCAGTACAGACATGCTTAAAAACCGTGGACTTTTAATACCAGATCTCTTCTACAACAGTCCACACTTGACAAGTAAACGAGAGTCATGATATTTTCAGTTCCAAAGAAGGAAACTAGACACCCCACCCCCAAAAGAGCAAAGTAGGAAGCCAAAGACCATATAGCAAAAGGCATTATTCGTAACCACAACCAGAAAAGGGGTTCCATTATCTCCTTGTTTGGGAGATTTGCAGGGGAAACAAAAACTGGAGGGACTAAAATATTAGGCAGAAACAGAGGAGGATAAAATACAACTCAAGCTAACAATGAGTGAAAACTTCAGACAACTTTAGACTGACACCTCCTATTTTAAAACAGGTTGACCTAAGCGCCACCTTTTCTATATGGGCTCTCCTCCCCCTTTCACGATTACCTGCATATTTGCATAAAAACAGATTTCATTTTTCACTATTTTTCTGGCTCCTGTAGCTTAGTCTCTACCTGAACTCTTAATCCTCTCTTTGTGACATAAATCCAGTCACTGCGGAAATCATTCCAACGCACCGACAGAGGATTAGAGCTTCATGTGGGCAAAATACAGCTGGAACAAGGAGTGAATACTTAGCAACCGGAAGTCTGTAACAGAAAGTCCTGAGAAAAGAAAACCGGGTGGGAGAGTCCCAGCTGCGGTAGCACAACTGTTACCACAGACTGAGGCTGAGATTTGATATATGATTTCTTCATTAGCTTTTCCTTAAACTAAATTTTATGGGTAACATTAAATTACCATTAAGATACTCAGAGGCGTATCCTAACTGTATTTACAGTATGTCTTGAGTTTTCCTTGGCACGCGTCGGAATTCCAGCACTCCTACTTTTGATGTTGTGAGATTCTGGACCAGTGAAGACAGTAACATTAACTTGACAGGACTGTTGAGTTAAAATGAGAATGTAATTCAGTAATTTGTGTTGAGCAACCCAGCCTCTGGAACACAGTGAGGCTGCCAGCTAGCATTAGTATTTGTGGAACATGAGGGTTACTTACATGTTGGCCAGTTATCTGCTTATTCTTCCGAAACGGACTCTATTCTTTTAAGTTTGTCTCTATCTGTTAATTTAGGCAGCGAATGCAGTGGATCCTCATTATTCGCAGATTCCACAACGTGAAATTACCTACTTGCTAAAATGTATCTGTCACTTCAAAAGCAATCCTTGTGGCTCCCCATCATTTGGGGACATGCGAAGAGTGGTGAAAAAATGCAGTCACCTGACTCGCACTTTCTGAACTGAGGTTGAACAAGGCAACGCTCTGCCTTCTTGTCGCGGGCAGCTCTCGTTCTGTAAACAAGCGTCCTTTCTCAGTCTGTTTAGTGCCACATTTTTTGCGTCTCTGCTTTTTGTTGGTCATTTCACTGTTTAAAAGGTAGCTCTTAAGTGCTGTCTAGTGGTCCCAAGCACAAGAAGGCTGTGACATGCCTTTGTTAGAAAATACCAGTGTTGGATCTGTTTCCTTCAGGCAGGAGTTACATGTCATGCTGAGGTCAATGTTGATGAAATAACAATAGGCAGCATCCAGGAAACACAGGACATTCTCAGATCTGTATGCAAGGCTGATCTGGAAAGCACTAAAGTAACGTTGACGGTGGCTAACTTTGTGGATTCCTGAGATGAAAGCTGATTAAAAAACATGCTGGACAGCACCATGGTGTGGCCAATATCCAAAGGAAGCTATGGCCACATTACCTAGAGACTAAAAGATGTCAAACTCGAATCAGCCTGTGTATTATTATAAAGGAATACTACATATAACTATCTGTAAGATATATAAATGTGTGTGTGTGTGTGTGTGTGTGTGTGTGTGTGTGTAGAGAGAGAGAGAGGGTGGGGGGAGGGAGCCCAAACAGAAATACACATGAAACAAAGTTATTTACTGAACAACTCATCAAAATGTGAGCAGAGGTTCACAGGGACCCAACCTTCTAATTCTTCCAGGAGCAATGTACCGCTTAGTATTCACTAATTCAGTGTGTATGGTAACTTTATACCCCAGAAGTACCATCCATAATGAGAAGTGATTATGGAAAATCTTTAAGGTAAAAACCATCTACCAATTCAAATCTTTCATCTAGGGTATAGAATTGTCAGATACAAATACAAGGCACCAAATTAAATTTGAATTTCAGAAGAATGGTAAATAAGATTTTTAGTAATAACTATGTCCTGTTCAATATTTGAAATTCGAATTTAACCAGGCATTCTCCATTTTTATTTGCTAGATCTGGCAACTTCTTGGAGCAAAACCAACTCTTAACTTGCTTATCTAAATAACAACTGCCTTTACTTTTACTACTTTCTGTATCTTTAGTTTCTAATATGATAGAATTTAAATTTTTTCCTTTTTTTTTAAGGGCTGCACCTCTGGCATATGGAAGTTCCCAGGCTAGAGGATGAATCAGAGCTGTAGCTTCCAGCCTACACCACAGCCACAGCAACGATGAATTCTTAACCCACTGAGCGAAGCCAGGGATCAAACCTACATCCTCAGGGATACTAGTCAGGTTCTTAATCCGCTGAGCCACAGAGGGAACTCCAATACAACAGAATTTTAAAATTAAAGGTATCATTTTATGCGGATAAATCCTCCAGTACCTTGATGTTGTATTCTTTCCTTTTTTTATTATTTTGTTTGTGTTTTAAAGAATAAATAAGATGAACAGTTTTGTAACTTGGTTTTCCTCAAAAATTTAACCGCCCCCAAACACAAAATACCAACTTCCCTTCCTGGGAAAACACTACATTCCAAAGATAATCTAAAAGGTTAATCCTGTTCCTCAAAAATTATGATTTTATATCCTATCTCATAGTATCTTAAAAATGAGGATATCATCATTGTCTACCAAGAATGTATCAACTGTTCTATAACTGATTCTATGTAAAAACATGATACATAACACACTGTCCTTGAACTTATTAGCATTTGATTTGCTAATTCTGATAGAGATGCCAGCTTATATCACTCACTTTAGTGCTCAAGCCCTAGAATTCTTAGGCCCTTCTTTTATCCAGATTTTTCCACAAGATCCCATAGCTACAGCCTCCAGAATTAGTGTCTGATATAAGCACAGAGGAATAGGCAGCTATATTAGGCATTATCGTTATTTACCAAGATCCATTTAGTCTCTACTTCCTGGCACAGGGGAAGTTGTTTTCCTGCCCCTGTTAAATTAAATATGCCCATGTAACTTCGGAGGCATCATAATCAAAATGGACTGATGTGTGTCATTTCTGGATGGAAACATTTAATTGCTAGGGTTCAACTCTCCAGTCCTTCACTCTTTCACTGCCATAGTGACTGCCAATCCATGTGATCTATACGGAGGTCATAAGCCAGAAGTGGCCTCCAAGAGCAGAGGTCAGTGAATTATGACCCAGGGACAAAATCCCTCTTGCAGCTTGCTTAGGTATGGCCCACTAGCTAATTTTTTTTTTCCATTTTGAAATGTAAAATATGAAAATGACTCTTACCCACTCACTAAAAACAGTTATTCAATTATGCCCCTGGGCTCACAATGCTTAAGATACTTACTCGCTAGCCCTTTATAGAAAAATCATCTAACCTCTGCCCTAAAGAGTCACCCAGACCCAGAGCATGCTTTACGTGAGCAAGAAATAAACTGGTGCAAGGCCACAGAAGTTTGAGCTGTTTGGTTATTTGTCATAGCTGCCATAGGGACTTTAGTTCTGGTCCTGTCACTCAGTAATGACAACATTCTCTGAGGCTCAGCTGTCAAATGGGTGCACATTAAACGAGATGAAACACATGAATCTATAACTAGAAACAGTAAATGATATAGAATGAGAGATTAAACAGACCATCTTGAGGCCATGTTGAAGGAAGGTAAAAATAATGTTCGATTATAAAAAATGTCTTCTACCTGCTTGGCAATTCTGTTCAAGTCCAGCCCCCTCTACAAGACATTTGTCAGAAAATATTTAAACTCTTTTTTTATGACTTCAGCTTCTTAAATTTTTCTACCACATCTTTCTGTGTAATATTTGGTAGGCACCATGTCGGTAGCATGGTCCAACATACACATTTCCAAATGGATAAAGTTACGCAAAATTTAAAATAAAAGCAAACTACCACTCATTTTTTATTTCAACTTTGACAGTTTAAAAATTCAGAGGAGATTTCCCATAAAATATTTTACAGTTTGTGTCTTATAAATAAATATGCCCGTGGGACCTCAAGCCCTGATTCCTTCAGAGAAGGAGTTTCCAACACCGCTTCTGCCTCTCTGTCTTGTGGAAGACGAGAGATTTTCTGCTGGGAATAGCTCTTGGGACTGATTATTCCCTAGGGAGCTATTTCTCTGGAGAGGAGTCTGCATCAAATTACAGCCGAGAAGGTTGCGATTTCCGTATTTTAGAAAATACCCTCTATGTCTTGAAAGGCCAGTGCCAATTATCTTTACATTTTCAGGGTTAGCGATCCTTTAAACAACATATTCATCACAGAAAACAACGTGGAGTGGATTTCACTGTACTTTTAGAAATTCACTGATTATGGGGGGGGTTGAAAAACGTGCAGGAAGAGGTCCTCGGACTTCAGCATCTCTGACGGTACAGAGAATGCACAAAAAGTAATGGGAGACTCCCATCAATAGGAGACCCATCACAGGTTCAGAGTGAGGAAATCACCATTTTCAGGTATAATTTCTGACACATCCACATGGATTAGTTCCTTGGGTGTGACATTGTGTAGGAGGCTTTCCTGTAGGAGGAGATTGGGCTACAGTATTAGGAGAACCAGGCCAGAATGCTGTTGCAAAATTAATGTTCTTAATGCTTGTCTATTTTTAACCATAACACTTCCTATGCTCTTTAAAAAGTGATGATATGGAACCCCTTCTGCTGTGCATAAGCAAGAGTTTCATGATGGAAAAATGAGGTTTAAACAGAGCTGTTTAAAAACTTTAAAAAATATTTACAGCATGCATCAGCTAATTTTGCATTTTATTCCAAATAAAACATATGAGTTAATGTTGAAGACGCGCTCTGAGGAAGCAAAATAGATATATGTTCACAGAATATTAATAGGCACTTATTATTTTGTTAACAGTTTGGTGCTTTTCATGTAGAAATGAATTTTCTCTCTGCTTCATAGAAACACAAATCGAAATGTGGTCCCTGTTGGTCCTGGCGTCACCTGCTGCCCTTGACCGTTCCTCCAGCGCTCCCACATCCAAAGGCATGAAAATCTGAATTTATTCAGTGACCAAAAGCTCTTCTCTTTCCCCCCCTCCCTCCCTCTCTCTCTCTCTCTCCAAACTTAATAGTGTTTTCGGTTCTTATTCGGGTTCAAGTTCTTTCCCACCCCAACCCCATCATCAGATCAACCACTTAGTCCTGTAACTACTCTCTTGATGGCTTCTCAGGCACCTGGCTCCTATGCCCTGACTCCTTGAACCTGACTTCAGATATCCACCTGCAATGGCCTGCATCATCTGTCTCATCTGCTCATGGTGAGCTTGCCAAAGGATGCTAAGAGACAAGAGGATGAAGCATCTAGAAAAGGACAAGGGAATGACAAGCACAAAGCGCCCTGAGCCTTGAGGAACGCTGACTTCCCACTGAAGAAATAGGTCATGGCTTCATGGGGGTGCTCAGCCTTGAAGAGTGCGTAAGATTTTTACAAGCAGAGAGAAAGCTCGGAAGACACTGGCAAAAGTTTGTGCAGACACCCATTTTTCTGCATACTATGAAATTTAAAGGCAGATTTAATTTACCCTACTAAAAAAATGCTCAGCTGAGGGAGTTCCCTAGTGGCCCAGCAGTTAAAGGATCCAGAATTCTCACTGTAGCGGCTCAGATCATTGCTGTAGCACAGCTTCCATCCCTGGCCTGGGACTCTCCACAGGCCACAGGTATGTCGAGAAAAAAAGTCTCTGTTGAGCCAGGTTTAACTTTTTAACACAAGAAAGGCAACTGGGGGCTGTAAGTCACACATGAACAAAACTAGAAAAAGAATCATAATCGAAGACTGATGTGCTTATTTTTTTTTACTGGGGCTCCAAAAAGCTAGACCTTAGAGCCACCTGTGCTATTAAGAGTAAAAAAAATCTGTATGTGTTTTATATACAGATTCAAAAACTCTGTGTGTATGTGTATATGTATGTATATACACATATATATGTATAACCGAATATACATAGTATAACTGAATCACTTTACCATATACCCAAAACTAATACAACATTGTAAAGTAAAAAAATGTTTTTAAAAATTCTTAAATAATCAAATTTAATTTAATTTTAAAAAGAGACATGTGCACGTTAACTGCCCAGTGTCCACCTCCCTAAGTCCTTTTCCTAAAAGAACCCCGATCTTCACTGAGGTGCTAACTCACGGCCAGCACAAGTGTGGGTCCTCACTGGTTTAAGCTAATCAGTACATTCTATCCTACTGCGTACGGTGACTGCCCAGGACGGCCCATGCGCTAACTCACCCTGTCTCAGCACATGCTCAGGAACCAGGACAGCAGTCCTTTCTCACTCAATGAATATAAATATGGACGATGGAAACCCCAGTGGCAGCCAAAGTCAATCAATGACCTTGACAGATCCTTGTGTAGTCTAAGAGCTTCACCTTCTCCTGACAAACTTCTTTTGCCACTACAGGAACTTTGAGTTTAGTGCAGATTTGGATCTCAGGTAAAATAAACAAATCTGTAAGCAAACTTTTGTTATATTCAAATCAGTAGGTCACATCCTTAAGGAATCCAGAAGAAACACTTGAACTAGTCAGCTGAATTTGCCTGTTAAGTGACATTGATAGACACTCTAGCTGCCTCTGCCCTCAAAAGGAGAGAGACACAGAGAGAGAGAGAGAGAGAGAGAGAGAGAGAGAGGGAGAGAGAGAGAGAGAGGGGAGAGAGACACAGAGAGTGAGAAAGAGACTTTTAATACATTTCCAGGATCCATAAACAAATGCTGAATGAATAAATACATGATTGAATAAAAAACAAAATGAAACACAAGGCTTTCTACGCAGATACTTAAATCATCTGCCCTAAATTCTAGTACTGTTTTTAGAATGCTGAGGAATAATCCAGCTTAAGCAAAACTTTTGAGGGTGTTAAAAAAACAAAAAAAGGAATGTGATCAGGTCTTTGAGGCACAGGCTCTCACTGGCAAAGGGTTTTAAAGCAATGACCAGATCTATGCCATGAAGAATGTGGCGTGTACGTTTTTACAGGCGGAAAGGAAAATGAGACATTTAAAAATGCATCCTCGGAGTTCCCCCTGGGGAGACACAGGATCTGCAACATCTTGGGAGTGCTGGGATGCGGGTTCGATCCCCAGCCCAGCACAGCGAGTTAAGTTGTGGCTGGGATCTGGATTCCAAAAAGGAAAAAAAAAATGTGTCCTCACATGTTTGTAGGTATAGCCTAGTAATCAAAAGTGGTACACCCTCAATTAAAAGGGCAGCAAAATCCTTTTAGTTCCGAGAGCCCTGAAAACAAAAAGCAACCCAAGCGGTTTGCAGGAAAGAAGCAGAAGCTGAGCAAATCACCCGAAGCCCAGAGCTGGCCACCATGCGATCAGCAACTGCACAGGCTGTCTAGCAGCTTCAGAAACTCACACAAGGACAAACTGCCAAATTTAGAAAACCACGGCCGCCAGCTGATGGGATTTCACAGCTTGGAGCTATCCTAAATCCATGGCTAGTTGGGGCAACTGCGAAGGGCCCAAGGCAGCAACAGTGGTCTTTCTAGCACAATCTCTCCAACGTATCCAAAATCATTGGCCTCCAGAATGCATACTTGGACGTGAACTCCATTTAGCATTCCCTAGGGACTGCCCTGGCTCTCTGGGACACTACAGAGTTTTCTACAATGACCTTCGGTTCACATGTGGGTCATGATCATCATTTCTGCTTCCCTGGCTCAGGGAATGCCAAGCACAAATTAAGTTCATATGAGTCTTATTCCACCGTCAAAGATGCCGGCTCTGTTGCCCAACAATTTTGACTTGAATAATTTAAGGACCCGATACGCTATCAATTGCCCTTCAGCCTCTAACTATGTCAACATTATGTTCCCTAACATAAAAGTTTCGTCTTTAGTCTTTTATTTTCTGTGTTAAATGGCCATACATCTCTGTTAACTGACCAGGATTACACAGCATATGGAATGCCAGACCTTCTCTCTTTGAAATAGAATTTCCTTCTGGCTTTTCGCCCAAACGCAGTTAAGGAGTATTAGCTCCCCAGGCAGACCTCATCGTCTTTGAGTTAAATACAGTAAGAAGTGCTGATGCTTCGATTTCACTAATATCTTTGCTCCGTAATCCTTTATTTTATGACCTGCCCCCGGCTGCTCCCTGAGCTAAGAATTTGCTGTTCATAAAGCGGGGTGACAAGTCTCACCACATAATGATAAAGAAAACGGTGTTCCTTCAGCTTGCACGGGAGCAATCAGAACACGGTATGAAAGCAGATGCTCGCTTAGGCTACTATCAGAGCCAGTCTGAAAAGTGAAATAGTACCCTTTCATCCAACATGAGAAAAATCTAGATTTCTGTTGTTTTAATCTTTCACTCATAAAAGAGACACAGACAGAATCAACCGCAGAGAGTCATGTTCAAACAGCGTGATGGCATCTGTGTCATCCTCTCATAAGCCTTTAGAGCCTTTCTTGGAGTAACACGTCAAAGAGCACACTGAACAGAAATTCATTTTGGGTTGGTGTTAATAATTCACATATTGCTTAGCAATATTCACATCATGGGGAAAGAAAAAAAAAAAACCTGATCATTCTGAATTTTTTTTCCTAATAGACGCCATCTTTTATTTATTATTTAAGACATACCACTTATATAATAAGTCCTTTTGGTGCCACAAACACTTTGAAGTGTTTTACAAGTATTAATTTATTAAATCTTTATAAGTCTAGAAAGTAGGTTCAGTGAGCACCAGTTTTTACAGATGAAGAAGCTGAGGCACAGAGAGGTTAAGTAAGTTGCCCACGGTCACAGAGCTTGTAAGTGGCAGAGTCAGACAGGCTGTCTATATACACTCCCACTGTAACAGGTTGCTCCTCTCTATAGAGCACTGTTGAATATAAAACCCAGCCTTTAAAACCTCTGACTAACACTAAAGTTTGCTAAGAGAGAATGCTAGTAGACCAACTTCAAACTGTGGATAAAGAAAAAAAATGATATGCATGTACATGTATTTTTTTACTTTGAAAAAGCCTTAGCAAGGTAATAAGGTGAAGACAGATGATAGATCTTTGTCTCTGAAATCTTCAATACATGAAACAATTTAAATTTAAACTTGGTTTTGATAAGCTTCTTAAATGACTACTGTTGCTTCCCCTAGGATATATTGATTTCACATCTCATTGTCTGTATCTAGAAAACAGAGAAAGAAAAGTATCTGGTTTTTAAATGTCTATCCTACTTCTCTTCTGATAACAGTGCTGTGTTCAAATACAAATGATGTGGTGAAAAAAAAGAAGCCAAAAGGTTAGAACGGGGAAGATAAGTGATGAGTGTAAACTATCCTACATCCAGAACTTTGTTTTCACCCAATTTCCCATCTCTTCCCTAAACCCTCGGCCCTCCAAACTCGGCTGTACACCCATGTTATCTGTCTCTACTCTTCTCTAGTCTCAAAAACTTTCCCACACTAAATTTTGGATGCTCAGAAGCTGACACCTTCAGTTTCTAATCACTGCTCTCTCTTTTATCCTCTCTATTGCTTTTCCCCTGTAAACCAACCAAAGGCTTTTTAAATGTGTCTTGGGATGACAACACAATAATATTAATAAATTTATAGGAACAAAATATTACCAGCAGGCACTGTGCTAAGTGCCTTGCATAATCACCTCTTTAATCCTCATTATAATACTTCGAGGTTAGGTAGGGATGACAATGAAGATATTTAAGACAATTAGAATGGCCACTGGCCATAAACAAGTAGAGCTGGAAGTATGCAAAATGCTGAATATCAGCCCCATACTAAGTATGTAGATTATGTCCATTTCACAGAAGGGTAACTCAGCTCAGCAAGTGTAAGTAACCAAGGTAAGATCACACAGGGCGGAGTTCCCATTATGGCTCAGTGCGTTAAGAATCCAACATAGTCTCCATGACGATGCCTGTTCGATTCCTGGCTTCGCCCAGTGGATTAAAGATCCAGCGTTGCTGCGAGATGTGGAGGCATAGGTTGCAGATGCAGCTCAGATCCTGTGGTGCAGGTCAGCAGCTGCAACTCTGATTCTACCTCTAGTTCAGGGAACTTCCATATGCCACAGGCGCGGTCCTTAAAAAAAAGAAAAATCACACAAGGAGCCAATGGCACACCTAAAAGCCAGCCTGGGTGCCTTCAACTTGGAGATGGTTTCCAGTACTAAGAAGCTAACAGATGGAACTTGATGGAGGATAATGTGAGAAAAAGAATATATATATATATATATATAAACAACTGGGTCACTTTGCTGTATAGCAGAAATTGACAAACATTTTAAATCAACTATAATATTGTTTTTATTTTTTTGCCTTTTTAGGGCCGCACCCGCGGCATGTGGAGGTTCCCAGGCTAGGGGTCTAATCGGAGCTGTAGCCACCAACCTATGCCACAGCCACAGCAATGCCTGATCCGAGCCGCGTCTGCAACCTACACCACAGCTCACAGCAACTCCAGATCCTTAACCCACTGAGCAAGGTCAGGGATCGAACCTGCAACCTCATGGTTCCTAGTAGGATTCGTTTCCGCTGCACCACGACGGGAACTCCCTTTTTTTTTTTTTTTAAGAAGCTAACAGATCTTCGAAAACTGCAGATAAAATGCTTAGGAGACATTGCATATTAGAGTTCCTCTCCTGGACATATATATTAGTACCCTAAAAGTTCTGAGATGCCAGAAAAGAAACCTGTTTTACTTTACCGAATCCAGAGTTTTTCAGACTTTACTGGTTAGAAAACTATTTCTTCATGCAGCACCTATTAACGGTACAGCTGCTCCCTGATGGGCTCTTACGATGGTTTCAATTAAAGATTTTCGACTTTACAATGGTGTGAAAGCAGTATGGATCAATAAAACCCATACTTTGATTTTTGAGTTCTGTTCTTTTCCTGGGCTAGTGACATCCTGTACTATATTCTCTAGGGATGCAGGGCAGCAGCCAAGAGCCACAGGATCCAGTTAGCCATGTGATAACGGAGGTGAACAAACAATCAAAACATTACAAGCCTTCTGCACAGGGACAGCCATTCTGTTTTTCACAGTCAGTACAGTGTTCAATCAATTCCATGAGATACTCAACACTTCATTAGGAAATAGGTTTAATGTTAGTTGATTTTGCCCAGCTTTAACCTAATGTAAGTGTTCCTAGCACGTTTAAGGTAGACTAGGCTAAGCTATGATGTTCAGTTGGCGAAATGCATTTAAATGCATTTTCAGCTTAACGATGTTTTCCATCTACTATGGGTTTATTGTGGCATAACCCCATGGTAAGTCAAGGAAGATCCTCATTCCAATAACACAGTCTTACAAGGGCAATTAAGGAAGGAAAAGAAATAAAAGGCACCAAGATCGGAAAGGGAAAAATAAAGATAACTCTATTTGCAGATGTATGATCCTGTATAGAAAACCCTAAGGAATCCGTTAAAAAACAGAACTAATAAATGAGTTCAGCAAGGTTGCAGGATACAAAATCTCAACATAAAAAAGCACTGGTATGAACAATTTGAAAATAAAATTAAGAAAACAATTCTACTTACAATAGCATCAAAAGGAATAAAATACTTAGGAATAAATGTAACAAAAGAAGTGTAAGACTTGAACATTGAAAATCATAAAACATCACTGAAAGAAATTAAAGAAATCCTAAATAAATGGAAAGATATTTCATGTTTATGAATGACAAGATTTACTATTTTTCAAATGGCAATGTTCCCCAAATTAATCTTCAGATTAGATCCAACAGGTATCAAAAACCCAGCTGCCTATAGAATTGATAAACTGATTCTAAAATTCATCTGGAAATGACCTTGGAAAAGACAAACAAAGTTGGAGGACTAATATTTTGCAGTTTGCAGTCTTATTACAAAACAACAGTAATCAAGAAAATGGTACTGGCATGAGGACAAACAGAGAGCAACGGAAGAGAATTGAGAATCCATAAATAACTCATGTTTATGGCCCACTGATTTTTGACAGGAATGACAAGGCCATTTAAGGGAGAAAAGACAGGCTTTTCAACCAGATGTGCTAGTATTATTGGATATCCAGGTACAAAAGAATGAAGTTAGACCCTTCCCTCACACAATATATAAACATCAACTCAAATCATGTAGGTCTCACAGCTGAGACCTACATGTAGGAGCTAAAACTATAAAGCTCTCAGAAGAAAATGTAACAGTAAATATCCATTATCCTAAATTAGACAATAATTGCTCAGATATAACTCTAAAAGCAAAAATGACAAAAGAAAAAAATAGGTAAATCAAAGACTCCATCAAAATTTTAAAAATGTATTCATCAGAGAACATCCTCCAGAAAGCAAACAAATAACCAACAGAAAGGGAGAAAATATTTGCAAACCTCGTATCTCTTGAGGGGCTTGTTTTCAGAATATATAAAGAATTCTCAGACCTCAAAAATCAAAAAGCAGATCACCTAATTAAAAAATGGTCAAAACTTATGAATACACATTCCTCCCAAAAAGATATACAAATGGTCAATAAACACATGAAAAGATACTCAACAATATTAACCATCAGGAAAATGAAACTCAAAACCACAATTAGGTACCACTATATTTTAAAGAACAGATAATAACATGTGTTGTAAAGATGTGGAAAACTGAAATGCTTATACATCGCTGGTGGAAATATAAAATGGCACAGTTGCTCTGGAAAACAGTTTGGCCAGTTTCTAAAAAGGTTAAACACAGAGTTGCCATATGACCCAACAATTTTATTCCTAAACCTATGTTCACAGAAAAACTTATAAAGGAGTGATTATAATCAGCATTATTCGTAATAGGCAAAAAGTGGAAAAAAACCAAAGTTCTATCATATGAATGGAGAAGCAAATGGAGTAGCCACACAATGGAATATTATTCAGCAGTAAAAAAGGAATGAAGTTCAGATATCTGCTACAGCATGGATGAACATTGAACACATTATGCTAAGTGAAAGAAAAAGATAATTTAGATGAAATGAATTTAGATAAAGAGACAAATCTGTAGAGACAGAAGACAGATAAGTGGTTGACACGTATTGGGGGAGAGGACAATAGGAGTGATCGATAACAGGTATGGGATTTATTGTGAGCCTGGAAAAAAGGTCCTGGAAATATTTCCCAGGATTGATGCACAACTTTGTGAATATACAAAAAAACATACAACTGTATGCTTTCAAACGGTTGACCTTACTGTGTATGAACTATAGCTCAATAAAGAGATATAAATTTAAAAAATTTATACCTAAATATTAAATTTTTTTATTCAAAGTTTTTAAATCACATGCTCTTATCCCTTACCTATTTTTTAACTCACCGGTATAATATAGCTTGACAGCAAAAGAAATAATTGTACTGCAGAACCCTAGTTAATAATATGCAGCTCACATTTAAGTACGTCAGCCACTGAGAACAGAAACAATAACTAAGATAAAAGAATCATTATATTTAATTAAACATCTCAAAACAATACCCTTTAAAGAACTGTAAGTAAAGAAATCACCATGATGTTTTTTCATGTTGCATTGGAAGTAATATTCAAGAAACAAACTCCCTCTAAATCAATGTTTATATATTACAGTTTAAAATGTTAATTAGTTTTCATCTAAGCAGGAATGTCCCTTGGAGACACAGTGACAAAAGCCACAGGTGGGAATGAAAGGAATACCACATCAGAAATGAGGAATAATGTCTATGTTGCCAAAGTAACCAAATTGTCTCATAAGAAATGTATGATTTGACATTCACTTATCAATATTTCTAAAACGCAACTCTTATCTTGCCTTTATTGTAAATTTCATTTCCTAGTAATGACTTCACAAATTCCCCCTTTATATGCATGTCTCATTTATTTCTGTTTCCATAATGAATTAAACCAGAGAAACTTGGCCCAGGCTGACTCTGTCTCTCACTCTCCATGGGAAATAAATCATTGTTTTCAGGCAGACTATAACACTATATGATAATTGATCATTCAATTTTCAGACTTCCACCTGAACCCTCACTTATAATGATCCCCAAATCAAGAACTGCTGAAAGCAAAGGATCCTGGAGGTACTCTAGCACAAAGTACACAGTAGATGATCAATAAATATTCTCTGAATTAAATCCTCTGCTTATTGGACTAATCACCCTTCCCCAACTTCCCAGTGAAGCAATGGTTTAAACTCCAAAGATGGGGAACGCATTGCCTTATGAGATGCTACATCCCATTGTGAATGACCCTAGTTGTTAGGAAGTTCTTCTCCTGTGGGCTTTTAACCTTTCAGAACCTACTGCATCTTCTGTTCACACACAGTCCTGCTTTTATGCTTTCCCTGTAAATAATCTGATACATTTATCATGTCTCATGTTGCTTGGCCCTGTTTTTCGTTTATGTGTTTGTCTCCAAACTCAGAACTCTGCACATCTTCCTGCTACAAATGTCACGCTGAGCTCAACAAACAGGTCTGAACACATGACTTTTGCATCCTGGTTCTTGGATCCTTTTTTGGAACTATGCACAGGTTACCAAAGTCACACTTTTAAAATTTATGATAGATTCCTGAGAGATAATACTACCCTACTTTTCTTCCAAGCAGGTGTTCTCCTTTTAAACAAAACGTAGCTTTATTCTGGTTGCAAGGTCTAGCTTTCAAAGTCTAGATGTCACCTGGTTCAGCCAGCCCCCAGGCAAATAATTCTTCATAGTTCTCTCGTTCAAATTGCTCCAGTCCTGCAAGGAAAAATTTCCCTTTCTGATTGTAGCTATGAAGCTAGCTATAGAACTACTTTATGCTCTTCTCTCTCTTAAAAGATCCAACATCCCTAGGAGTCAGTAGTCTTGAGAGGCATTTCCAAGATCACTTCTGATGGTGTTATTTGTCCGTTAAAGTAAAAGTAGAACAGGTTGGGGTATACAGTTTTGACAGGTTTTGGAAAGTTTGCCTTCATATTCTGACTGGTCATGTCATATCAATGTATCACACTTTCCTATATTTTTTTAGCAGCATCCTTTTTACATCTCTATCACTCCTCGATCGCTATGTCTCTCAGTGCCACTACTAGGCGATCCCATTCTGAAATTCTCCTCAATGTTTGGAGGGACCAGAAGATTCAGATAAATCCTTTGTGAGAGGAGGGCTATTTTGTTTTGTGATGTTTTGTTTTGCTTTGCTTTTTAGGGCCACACCTGCGGCATATGGAAGTTCCCAGGCTGGAGGTCGAATTGGTGCTGCAGCTGCCAGCCTGCTCCACAGCCACAGCAATACTGGATCTGAGCCGTGTCTGTGTCCTCCACCACAGCACATGGCAATGCCAGATCCTTACCCTGAGAGAGGCCAGGGATCGAACCTACATCCTCATGCTTACTAGTCAGGTTCATTACTGCTGAGCCACAATGGGAACTCCCAAAGGAGGTTTATTTAGGATAATTGGACCTCACGTCCATAATTTACTTATTCAATCATAATCACATTAGGATTTGTTCAGTAACCTATGTCCATGTCAATGCAATCCTGACAGAATGATTCACCCTCTTCTCTCTCAGACTGATTTGCAAATAGGGATCTCAGGGAATCTTCTATTAAGAATGTCCTTCCTAAGCATATTTTGCATGTCAAGCTCCAAGTTACATCTAAAGAGAAGAACTAAAGAATAAATGCCTTCAAGGGCCCGGTCATGTCTTACTGACTTTTATCACCGGAGACTAAAACAGTGCCAGAAATCATAGATTAAAACTCAGTCTCGGCATCAAACATATTTAAAGTTTGGCTCTATGACTGCTAAGCTAAATTTTCTAAGTGAAATCATTTCTTGGCCAGGCTTAATCATTTCCAATGGCCAGCACATAATAAATATCTCCAAAATGTTAAACAAATGAGCTCTTGCTCTTTGAAACGTCTCCATTTTGAAGGTTATAATTAGAAAAGAATGTACATATTCACAAATAGACCATCCAAGTGCCATTACATATCTTATATATTAATAAGTCTAAAGAAGCTGCTCATAGATGGTAGCATGTTAAGATTAAAAGTCTTCATACATTTTTTCTTATATTAAAAAGAACACCTGCTGTTAAGGCTGTACTTACTCTGCATAAGAAACAAATAGTTAAGGATGAAGTAATTAAAGAAACTCTCAAAATCTCAGCATCCTTGGAGAAAAAGAATTTCATGCAGAAAATAAAGCAGATTTTACTTATATCTCTATTCCTAGCTCAATACATGAGGACTGTCCTTAAAAGGATACAGATTCTCAGTCCTAGAAATTATTTGCGCATGTCCAAATGCTCCTCTGATTATATCCTCCTTTTTCTCTAAGTCAATAATGAATCTCCTTGTGCACTGGTTGCTCACGATAGTTGAGTTGACTGGGTTTTGACGTTTCTCTAATAAGTTTCAGGAACTTACTAACCCGGTCATTCTCTTTAGTATTCTTTGGAAGCATGAAAACTTGTTTAAACATCATAAAAATGTCATTATCAGCCAAAAGCAGAGGGTAGTTGCAAAATAAAAATTTCAGAGCAATGGCTCTAGCATGTGAATGCAGCACTAAACACCCATCAAGTGGTGTTTCTTTATTTTTCCCATTCATAGAAAGACCCATTAGTATTCTTTTAAGAATTAAAGTAATTAGATTCTTTGAATTAATCAACACTATCTAATTCTGTGAGTTTATAAAAACTTCAGAGCTTCTTGTCAAAGAAAATGAAACTAATATATTATTTCAAAATCTAGTTTGCTCTAAAAAAATCTGGTTTGCACTGAAATGTCATTTTTGTTTTCCTAAAATCAGGAACTTTTAAAAAATATAATTAATGTTAAATATGAAACCATGTGAGAATGGATCACACAATCCAAAATATTTACAGTTAGGGAAAAAAGTGAGATGGTATTCATCAAAACTTTGATCAGAATATTTAGATGTGGTTCTTATATATACTCTATAATAATAAACATTGATGTTAGTCCATTTATAAGCCCAAGAGGATTGTAATATTATATTAATGTGAAGATCATTAGATATAATTTTTTCCGGCATCAATAGGATAGGCCTCAGGAAAATAATCATTTCATCATCACATTTTCATATTTTGACATATTGTATTTTTAACTCTATGTTAATATAATGAATATTACATTTATTCACTATAGGTGACCAAAACCAAATTTTTGGTATCTTTTTGAAATACAGAAGTTATTTCATATTGGAAAAATGATTTCAGGGGCACAGTATGATAATGACAGGCACTAACCAACACGTCTTTAAAAATATATATTTTTTATTTTCTATATACTAAAGCTATACAGTGACAGAGGTGCAGAGAGTTTGGAAAAGCACAGTAATCAATACTTGTGTATTAAGAACTTTATCCACAGTGGTAATTCAAGTATGTTTTAGCTAAAACCTATGGATGACTTTTATATAAACTGGTTTCTTTCTGAGTCACTGCAGCACACAGAACACCACAGTGTTGAATAGCTACTTGAAAGAGCTGGGCCAGCTGTCCATTGCTTGTTATTACCAGAGAAAGCTTTTTTTTTTTTTTGTCTTTCGTCATTTTTAGGGCTGCACCCACAGCATGTGGAAGTTCCCAGGCTAGGGGTCTAATCGGAGCCACAGCTGCTGGCCTACACCACAGTCACAGCAATGCAGGAGCTGAACCACGCCTGCAAACTACACCACCAACCAATCAACACCGGATCCTTAACCCACTGAGCGAGGCCAGGGATCCAACCCGCAACCTCGTGGTTCCTAGTTGGATTCATTTCTGCTGAGCCACAATGGGAACTCCTATTACTAAAGAAAGCTTTTAACATGCCAATAGATGAATACACATGGGGAGAAAACAAAAAGAGGAGCATTCTGGAGTTCCCTTGTGGCACCGCAGGTTAAGGATCTGGGATTATCACTGCAACAGCTTGGGTCACTGCAGTGGTGCAGGTTTGATCTTTGGCCCAGGAACTTTCACATCCTACAGGCACAGCCAAAAAGAAAAGGAAAATTAAATTTAAAAAGAGGAGCATTATTTTTAATACCAATGCCTATATCTATATTTTTATTTTCTCACATACACAAAAAAAGGAAAACAAGTCAGATCCATTTCTATTCCATAAAATCATAGAGTATAAGTATTCCGAGGGATATCCTTTCAACATCTGTTTTCCTATTACATCAATGATTTAGAATGTATTATTGGGTATGATAATGTTCATGGTGGCAAAATTCATGTCACTATTCCTGTTTGGTTGGATTTTACAATAAAATATAGAGGAAACCCATTAATATCATGAAATCTACCAGGTGACTATCCCATATAGTTTAACATTAATCATATACATTTAAGAGGACATAAACAAGGGACTGTTCCCTTGTAAAAGAAACATTCTAGTCATTCTCAAAAGCATAACAAATAATTCTCATAGACTATCTTATTAGCAACATCATGAATTATACAACAGAAATGCTTGTTCAAACTCTCTTTTTTTCTGATAAGAAACACTGCATTTTAAAAAGCAACCTCTATTTTAATATTTAATACCTCTGCATATCTAGATCTCCAAAAGTAGCAAGCTATTTAAGAAAGAAGTGCACTTCTTGTAATGTTAAAAGCATTGCTGGCATTTTATATGATCTGCTTCTTAATGACTGTATTTTCCTAGCATTAAAAATGAATTAATCTCTTTCTTCCTAAGTACTCTGTTGAACATGGTGAAAGAAACAGTTCAACAGGTTACCTTCCCTTGTAAAAGTCATACAAATCATTGACTCTCCTTGCATATTTGGTTTGAAAGCAAAACATCAGACTGTGCATCCAGCTCAAAGCTTTCACAGGGTTTCACAGACACAAAGTCTTCTTGTTTCCCATCGAGTCATATTGACTCATGGGTATGGAATTGAAAAGCAAATGAAACATAATTAAGGTACTGTCTACACAGTTTCACTCAGTAGAAAAGTCAGAGTTTTACTCTGCAGTCTAAAATAAAAAATACTCTAATTAAATTAATAGCAATAATTCGGAGTAGTCTATGAGAAGTGCAAATAATTGTCACATCAGTTTATCAATGCTACATTAGATTTACTAAGTAAAGATAATACTGCATTCTGACATCTCAATCATCATAGTCTTTGCTATATATTAGTTTAAATCACACTGACTGAAATAATAGCATTTGGATGGAAGATAGTCAAGAGAATGAAGTAAAAACGCTCCAATCCAGGGTAAGACAGTAGTGAAGAGCTACCACTATGTCTCTCTCTAAATGCAACTATAGTAGCTCTCTAAGGACTCTGGAAAGTAAACAGTATAACCCAACAACTGGTAAAGAAATTGACTTTGGGAAAAAATTTTTTGAAAAGAAATCTCCAGGTCCAGATAGTTTTACTGGCAAATTCTACCAAAATTTAAAGAAGAAAACACAAATTTTATATAAAATTTGTCCAAAATAGAAATAGAACATCCTTAACGTAATAAATGGCTTCAAAAAAAAAAAAAAAAACCCTACGTTACCATCTAACTTTATAGAAAAAGACTGAACATTATCCTAAATAAAATCTTAGCCAATGCAATGAGTCAAGAAAAATAAATAATATGCATACAGATTGGAAAGGAAAAAAATAAATCTGTCCCCAGCTGCTGAATTGTATAAATGTCTACATAGAAAATCCCTAGATAGTCTCACATAAAAAAGATTTGTTAGAATTAACAAGTGTGTTTATTAGCAAGGCCAAAGGGTACAAGATCAATACATAAAATTGATTGTAATTTTATATTCTGGAAAAGTACAATTCAAAATCTAAATCTGGAGTTCCCATTGTGGCACAGCGGAAATGGATCCAACTAGGAACCATGAGGTTGTGGGTTCGATCTCTGGCCTCGCTCAGTGGGTTGGGGATCTGGTGTTGCCGTGAGCTGTGGTGTAGGTTGCAGACGCGGCTTGGATCCTGAGTTGCTGTGGCTGTGGCATAGGCCAGCAGCTGTAGCTCCAATTAGACCCCAGGCCCAGGAACCTCTACTTGCCGCAGGTGTGGCCCTAAAATGACAAAAAAGCCACAAAAAAACCAAAAACAAAAAAAAACAAAATCTAAATCTCTTCAAAAGTATCATTTACAATACTTCCAAAAAATGAAGTTACGTATAAAATAACAAAAACATGTATAGAATCTGTTTCTAAAACTACAAAGACCGATGAAAGAGATCAAAGAATACTAAATAAATGGAGAAATATACCATGTTCACCAATTAGAAGACATACAATAAAGATGCCAATTCTCTCTGAATTACTTATAGATTTAATATAATTCCAAAAAACTTTTGCAAGATTTTTTTGGTCAACTATAGACTATCTGATTCTAAAGTTTACATGGAAAGTCAAAAGGCCTAGAATTACTAAAATATTATAGATAAGAGAACACTACAGCCAGAAGAATTATATTATTCATTATTAAAACTTTTTAGAAAACTACAGTAATCCAAACTGTGTGGAACTGGTAGGAAGATATATGCATTAACCAATAGAACAGATCAGTGAACCCAGAAATAAACCCACTACATAAAGGCCATTGGATTTTTGACAAAGAAGCAAAAACATTTAAAAAGAGAAAGGGTGGCCAGTTCAGCAAATGGTGTAAGGACAGCTCAACATCTATATACAGTAAACAAACAAACAAATCTTGATATAAGTCCAACACCCTAGAATGGATTATAGATCTAAATAAAACGCAAAACTATAAAACTTCAAAAACATACAGAAGAATATCTTTGTGACTTGTAGTTAGGCAAAGAGAAGATCTATAACAAAAAAATGGATAAATTTGGTTTCATAAAAAATTAAAAAGCTTTTGAGAGTCCCCATTGTGTCTCAGCAGAAATGAACCAGACTAGTAACCATGAGGATGTGGGTTCAATCCCTGGCCTTGTTCAGTGGGTTAAGGATCTGGTGTCACCTTGAGCTATGTGTAAATCGCAGACAAGGCTTGGATCTGACATTGCTGTGCCCATGGTGTAAACTGACAGATGTAGCATCGATTAAACCCCTAGCCTGGGAACTTCCATATGCCACAGAAGTGGCCCTAAAAATAAATAAATAAAACATAAATAAAAAACCTTTTGTTCTTTGAAAGACATCATTTAGAGCGTCAAAGAACAAAGTACAGACCATGACATGAATGTAACAGTAATCATTCAAAGCTGTACATGTCTCAAAATTCAGACTGGTACACCGCCCCAGAATCAATTTCTTTAATTACATGATAATTTTAAAAATAAGAAAATAATGGAATAAAATGAAAAGTTCCAGTTATATTATTATATTTTAAAGCAAGAAAACAATGGAATAAAATGAATAGAAAAGTTTCAGTTATATTATTATTTTTTAGTATGTCTGAGGTAAAGCTTCATAGAGTAGAATATCTATTTCTATATTTTTGGAAGATAGCTTAAAAAATGATCTTAATTACCCTAGGGATTAGTCCCAGAAAGTACCAAGGTATAAATGGAGAAAGAAGCCTAAGAACTCTGCCCTCTGAGAAAGCAAGAACTAAAAAAAAAGGTCTAATTAGTGTCATTTGCCATGAAATATTAAGGTACTTAAATGCTACAATGGTTTTCTTTGACAATTTACAACAACCAAGCCAAACTTTCTAATGACACTATCCTATCTTTGTATAGTGCAATTGCATTAACTAGAAACTGTTCCAGTTAGTTTACTTCAGATATTCATACTTCTTTTGGTTTAACTTAAAGTCACTCTTTGGTTAACCCGTGTGTTATGCATACACTTCTCTACTACTGAGTGCTCTGGTGAACATCACATCACATTCGTGGCTGCTTTTTCTGACTCCTGAGAATGGGAACGACACTCTACAGTTTTTAAAAATACAAAAGTATTATGGGAAGCTAATTGACTCCTTAAATGAAAAAAAGTTATTCATTTCAAAATTCAGTCCCCAAGCCAGAGTTCCACTTTGCTTCTTTATTACAATAAGATAAATAAACAAATTATATCTTCAGGCTCTATGTGAATATTCTATCTCAATGAATCTGTAATTATTTTTCATGAAAAATAAGATTCAAAAGTCTCATTTGAAGTGTAGGGATCAGTGAAATTTCTGATTTTAAGACATAAACTTGATTAAAGTAGGTGCGCTAATCCAAACAATATCTTAAATTTCAAGAGGCCAAATTCATTCATTACAGGTCAATGAACATTAAAAGTTAAGATTAACTATCGAAGAGCTTTGTCATGTATGTAGAAATACACTTGACAATTTTACTTGCTAAAATGCTCTTTTAAACTTTGGGAGCTCAAATAAGCATTCAGGCTCAGAAGATTACTATCAGCCACACTTGCCATTGGTCATTTATAAGGTTACAAAACAGGAATCACAGCTTGCCAGCTTGGCAGCATCAAGCACTGTTCTGGGAGATCCTCTACAGCAATCCACACAGGTGCTCAAGTGCAAGGAGACAAGATGCATATCAGGAGGCATGGGAGACACCCTGGTCTAAAGTCTCATGCCTGATGGAAATCCATATCTACCGTATCAGTCCCATAAGCACAGCCTCCAGGGTACATCATACAGACGTGCTATTTATAAGTTGCCATACTCAAGGAAGCCCAACCTTATGGCATCTCCATTAGCTAATTATAATATCTTTACAATCCTTCCAGTACATAAGCAATATACCCAATCAGGAGTTATGACAGAAGCAAAATTGCTTAGGAAACTAACTTGGTATACTACCATAACAGGTTATCAGGTGATCGAAGGCAGAGAGTTAACCAAAGGTCAAATTCTTACAAAAAGAGAAAAGGGTTTGTTGACATTTTGATTAAGAGTAAACAGGAATATAAGAAGATATTCTAGACTTGGAGTTGGAAAACATGGATTTGAACCCTGATACTGCACCTTGACAGTTGTATAACATTGGGAAAATTATTTTACCTCTTCGACTTCACTTTCTTGGCTAGTAAAATGCAGATGATAATTACTCTCCAGCATTTATTTTGAGGATGACATCATAGGGCAGATGTGGATTCACATAGAGGGGGGCCCAGAATTTAGCTCAATTAATATTAAAAAACAAATTGGAGTTCCCTGGTGACATAGCAGGTTAAGGATCTGGCATTGTCACTACTGTGGCACAGTTTCAATCCCTGGCCCGGGAAATTCCACATGCCATGGGCTTGGTTAAAATATATATATATATTAAAACAGATGAGACAAACTTACTGTTACCAGATTACTCATTACTTTGTTACCAGATTACTCTCATTACTCTACCAGCACATGAGAGTTAAAGCTTCAGCTAAAGCCACCAGTTATCTTGCCCTTATTATTCTTCCATTCACTCTTCTGTAAGCATGCCTAGCTAAGCACTAGATTATGTACATTTTGGGAAACAAGGACCATACCCAACTCTTTAAAAATCCCCTTAGAGCCCAGCTACACTATTGATGGGAATGTAAATTGGTACAGCCACTGTGGAAAACAATATGGCGGTACCTCAGAAAACTAAATATAGAACTTTCATATGATCTAGTAATACTAGTCCTGGGCATATATCCAGAAAAGACATTCACCCAAAAAGATACGTGCACTCCTATGTTCATCTGATCACTATTCACAATAGCCAGGACATAGGAACAACATAAATGTCCACTGAGAGAGGAATGGGTTAAGAAGATGTGCTACATATATACAATGGAATACTACTCAGCCATAAAAAGTACAAAATAATGCCATTTGCAGCAACATGGATGCAACTAGAGAGTCTCATACTACCTGAAGTAAGTCAGAAAGAGAAAGACTAATATCATATGATATTGCTTACATGTGGAATCTAAGATATGGCACAGATGTACCTATCTATAAAACAGAAACAGAACAGATCATGGACGTGGAGAGCAGACTTGTGGTTGCTGGGGGTAGAGGTGGGAAGGGAGTGGGATGGACAGTGAGTTTGAGGTTAGTAGATGCAAACTATTACATGTAGAATGGATAAGCAATGGGATCCTACTCTACAGCACAGGGAGATATGTGCAATGTCTTGGGTTAGAACATAATGGAAGATAGTATGAAAAAAACAAAAGAGAATGTATACGTATGTGTGACTGGGTCACTTTGCTGTACAGCAGAAATCGAAGGAACACTGTAAATCAACTATACCTTAATAAAAAAATTTTAATCACACTCATCAAATACAACTAATAGAAACTCATTTTTTTTAATTTAACTCTTCTATAACTTTAGCAATATAGATGGTCTGAATCCTCAGACTCATTCATTGAAACACATTCCATAAATATTGTCTGAGCCCTTATGCAGTGTCAGGGATGATGTCACATGCCAGAAATACGATTCTTAACAGGCTAGTAAACACAGTCCTTGCCTTTGCACATAGCTTACATACCAGCTGAGAAAGCTGTTAAAAAGTAAGAAAGCACTCACAAATTTCTCTTTTGCATTTCCCTTGTGATGGAAAGAAATGACTGAGGCAGAGAAGATCTAGGTAAACCATTCCATAAAAGGTGGTCAGGCATGGTGCCATGTAAGCAGAAAGTTGAAGATCTGTCCAGGTAAAGATGAGGGAAAGAAGCCTTGAGTTAGAAAACAAAAACAAAAACCTAGGTAGGTTTGAGGATTGATAGAAGAATCTGAAAAAGAATGGACACTGTATATGTATAACTGAAACACTTTGCTGTGCAGTAGAAATTAATACAACATTGCAAATCAACTATACTTCAATAATATTTTTAAAAAAGAACATGTTTGGATGATAGCCTCTCAGTATATAAGAGAAACAGGAAAAAAAAAAAAAAAGGATAGCAGTTTACTTATCTCAAGAGGTGTTCCAGAGTGTGGTTCAGGTTAATTAGATTTGTTGTTATTCAGATCCTAACATGGCCTCTATTTCAATCGACAAAGCGCAACACTGGTATGGAGCAGCATGCCAAAAATTACTAATGAGATGTCTACAATAAACCCTGATAAAAGACTACTGTCAAAAACCAAATCATAACTCCCAAACATGGCAGCGAACTGAGCTACACCAGACCCCTTTTTTTCAGTAGATGTGGTAATTGGATCACACTCAGAACAAGATTTTTTACACTCCAAATTGAATCTAGAACAAATGTCTAGCTCCTGCAAGATTTAATATAATCCAAGTCCATCTATCTGGTCTTGTCGTGTTCTCAATGAATTGGGGCAGCCATTTCGTCAAACTTCTATTAAACACAGATCTCTACAGACATTATTTCCTTCTTCTCCTCAAATCAGCACCAGCGCAGGGGTCTGATGCTGTGGCTACCTAATAAAACATTTCAAGTAGGAGATAAACAAGGATTTACTTAAAATAATAATAGATTATACAGCATGTAATTTACTGTCTAATCTGAAAGTTGCCCCAGAATGTGATGGCCAGAGCGATTTACACAACATAACATTTCGGCTGAAGCACAACATACTTTCCATAAGCACCTGAAATTGGAGCACAATTTATTCTACTTCAAAAAAAAAAAAAAAAAAGATTGTCCTGATTGTTCAATAAAATGATTTATACCCAAGCTGTCATATGTCAGGAAGGCTTTAGAAATGTGTTTAGCAATATTTTGAAAACTTGAGAGGCAAATAGCAGGAAACTAGAGCAGAGGCAGGGTAGAGGGCAGGGAAAAGGAAACGGTGGGTCATGGGTGAAATCCAGACACTGCCAGGACCAGTGAAGTCTGCTTTGTGGCATTTTATTCTTTGAAATCTTTTCTACTCAGATACGCAGTAGGCTTGCGGATTTTCTGCTAGCACCCGCGAGTTAACGAAGTTAGGTGACCTATTTACTGCAATGTTTATACAAGTTGTTCTTGTGCTCTTTCATTTATATGTACTCAGCACTTATTTTTTATTCCTTACTTTTTCAATTTTTATAAAATTTAAGTAGAGAGAGATTTCTTTTTCCTTTTTACAACCTTTTACAAAAGCTAGACCCCACTGGCAAACTTGAGTGTCTTAGCTTTTTCATCTTTAAGGATAAATTCTTAAAATTGAAAAGGATGACCACTTCTTGAAAATATAATGGTCAAGACTGCCTTCCAATCCTACTGAAATACGATAGTGAGAATAATAAATCAAAAGACTTGTCTATAGCAGTGGCTTCTTTAGGTCAATGAGATGTCAGTGCTTAAAAGTGAAGTGTCAGTAGAAAATTTGCATTTTCCCCCCGTAATTTTCTGTGATCGGCTGGCAATCCTGATTAGAATCTGTCATTTTGAGGCATCTGAACGTCATCATTCTCCGTCTGCTTTCTATATGCTCTATGAGTTCTGAAGGATCTTTTCAAGGATGACGAGGGATGGAATCTCTCTTAAAGTATATTTTGAGTCTCATCCAAAAAGAGATGACACAATAAATCTTCAAGCTATTTTTGACCATATGTCTCAACTCTTGAAGGCAAATGAAGGCTCTCGCAGCTTGAAGGGATTACTTAACATTGACAGCTGTTGAGGCATTTATCCTGAGTTTTCTTTCTTATTTCTACATAAAACGGCATGGCTTATAGGTTGCATAATATGTATTGTGCTTGACGTATTATGTGAAATCACAGAAATTTCCTACGTTCCTTCAGATGTATCCTCCAGCCCATCTACAAATTCTATACTAACTGTGTGCCCAGGACTTGGGAACGTAAAGATGAGATAATATACTTGGAAAGATAAAAGAAAGATAAAACAGGCTATTAGAGCTATTATAAAGTTACCTTTTAAAAAAATCATTACTGTAACAGAGCTGATAAAGATGGCTTTGGAACATTAGGCTGGCAATGTAGATATCTAGATTTTAACAACTGCGACTTAGGGCAGATCACTAAACCCCTGTGGGCCTCGGTGACTTCAGTTTGAAATATATGGCTTAAACTATTCTATCTTTGAAATTCCCTGTCGTTTTCAAATTTTCCTATATTAGTGTTAAAAGACTGTAGATTGAATATGATGTGCTGCAGTTATTTATCCAAGGAGTATATAGGTAACCTTTTGGAAATCAGTGAATTTAATTTAATTTGTGTGTGTGTGTGTGTCTTTTTAGGGCCACACCTGCAGCATAAGGAGACTCCCAGGTTAGGGGTCCAATCTGAACTGCAGCTGCAGGCCTATAACACAGCCACAGCAACGTCAGGTCCGAGGCGGGTCTGCAACCTACATCACAGCTCACAGGAACACCAGATCCTTCACCCACTGAGTGAGGACAGGGACTCAAACCCGCAACCTCATGGTTACTAGTCAGATCCACTTTCACTGCGCCACAAAGGGAACTCCGATTTAATTTTCTTTTAATTTCATCGGAATATAGTTGACTTAGAGAGTTGTGTTAATTTCAGGAATAAGCAAAGTCAGTCGGTTATACATGTGCACATATCCATTCCTTTTCAGATTCTTTTCCTAGATAGTTTGAACACAGTACTGAGTACACTGCTGTGCTATACTGCAGGTCCTTGTTACCAATCTATTTTACCTTTCTTTATTTTTGGCCACACTCAAAGCATACGGAAGTTCCTGGGCCGGGGATCCAATCTGATACACAGCGGTGACCTACAGCACAGCTGCGGCAACCCCAGACCCTCAACCCAGTGCTGAGGAATTCCCAGCCCATCTATTTTATATATTGTAGTATGTACACATCAAGCCCAACTCCCTAACTTATCCCACCCCACCACACTGCCCCTTTGGTAAACACAAGTTTGGTTTCAAAAATCTTCGAATATGTTTAGGTTTTATAAGTTAAATCATACCATTTTTATTAGTTTCCACATATTAGTGATCTAATATAATATTTGTCTTTGATCTACTTCATATGATAATTTCCAGGTCCATCCATATTGCTGCAAATGGCATTATTTCATGTATTTTTATGGCTGAGTAATACTGCATTGTATATCTGTACCACGTCTTTGTTATCCAATCCTCTGATGAGGGACATTTAGGTTGCTTCTATATAATGTCTTTTTTTGTTTGGCCACACCTGTGGCATGTGGAAATTCTGAGGCCAGGGATCAAACCAGAGTTGAAGCAGTGACAATGCTGCATAGTTATGCTGTAGGCCACCAGGAAGTCCAAGAAACCAGTAAATTTTAAAGGATTAAATTCATTAACAAGCTTAATAAACACATTGGTAATAAAAGAAAAAATACTTTTTTATATCTAAAAGTTCAGAAAGAAAAACTTTGTTGCCGAATCAAGTCTATAGCTACTCTCAAATTTTTCTAATTTAGTTTTTTAAACTTTTTTCCCGATTGTATAAATTCAGAGAAAGATCAATGGAAAAACTGTGCACTGATGGAAGGAAATCTGAATAATACTTTAAGATGTTAACTTAGATAAACTGTTGCCAAATACAGTATAAGAGTGAAGTGAATAACTCCTTCCTCAGTAAGCAAAGCCTTAAAAAAGATACTACAGATGTACCGTATGGTTCAACACCGGCAGAGTAAAATAAAGCTGGCTTTCAGTGAGCTCCCCACGGAATATGTACCAGACTCAAAGTCCAGATTCTTGCTGTTGAGTTTGGGTCTCAGTGCTTACTGGTGTCACTTCTTCAGACGTAAATCGCATCGGTTCCTGATATTTTCAAAGCTCTAACATGGATCAAGGGCAGACACGCATAGAAGCAAAAAAAAGGTTTGACTATTGTTAAGACTAAGAAAGGGAAAGCTTTTGCCTAATAAACAAGCCTCACTTAATCTCTTTGGCTTCAGGCTAAACATTAGTTTCTAAAATATAAGACCTTTTTTTTTTTTTTTGTCTGCCTGCAGAGAAGATAGAGAGTTTGAACAACTATCCACTCTCTGGCACA
Organism: Catagonus wagneri; assembly: GCA_004024745.2. NCBI lineage: Eukaryota > Metazoa > Chordata > Mammalia > Artiodactyla > Tayassuidae > Catagonus > Catagonus wagneri. The sequence continues at coordinate 2,537,188 of PVHT020002874.1, read as the reverse complement.
ACTCCTCAGATTCCATTTCAGAACATCAAGGGTGGGGCCCACAAATCTGTGTTCCCAAAAGCCTTCCTAGATGATGCTGGCACACGTTAGGTTTGGGAGATGGAGCTGCTGCGTTCGTGACATTCACATCTCACTTGTAATTCTTTAGTGGCACAGCCAGGCCTGAAACCTAGCTCCTGCCAGTTATTATGCTGTAAACTATGTGTTCTAGTAAAAATAAAAGTTGTAGCACTAGCATTACATCTATAAGAGGACAAAAAATAAAAGAAAAAAAGCCTTTGAATCCATCACTGCCAGATTCTGTCAATAAGTGTTTACTATTTATCTGTGCTAGATCAAATTTTAGGGATATTGAAGGGGCAGTGGGTAACTGAATAACTGAAGGAGACCTCATTTTATAGTGTTCTATATGAATCATAAATGCACGTGCACATTATGAGATCAAAACCAGTAATAAATGAGTTGGTATGCAAGATGTATATAGAATATTTTTAAAGCTATGTTACTCAGAACTGAGTCTACATAACGGATAGAGTACTAACGATGAATTGCAGAAGAGAGTAACACATTACAAGCATAGGGCTAACACTGATTATTCTGTTTATCTGATCAGTATAAAAAACAGTGGAGATTTAGGTTGTTTCCATGTCTTGGCTATTGTGAATATTGCTGCAATGGGTGCATGTATCTTTTTTTTTTTTTTTTTTAGAGCAACACTCACAGCATATGGAGGTTACCAGGCTATAGGTCGAATTGGAGTTGTAGCCACCGGCCTACACCACAGCCACAGCAACGCCAGATCCGAGCCGCATCTTTGACCTACACCACAGCTCATGGCAAAGCCAGATCCTTAACCCACTGAGCGAGGGCAGGGATCAAACCTGTGTCTTCATGGATGCTAGTCAGATTCATTTCCACTGAGCCATGATAGGAACTCCTGCATGTATCTTTTTGAATTAAAGTTTTGTTCAGATATTTGTCCAGGAGTGGAATTTCTGGATCATATGGTAGTTCTATATTTAGTTTTCTGAGCTACCTCCATACTGTTTTCCATAGTGGTTATTCCAATTTACATTCCCACCAAAAGTGTTGGAAGGTTCCCTTTTCTCCACACCCTCTCCAGCATTTGTTATTTGTAGACCTATTAATGATGGCCATTCTGACTAGCATGAGGTGGAATCTCACTGAGGTTTCAATTTGTATTTTTCTAATAATTAGTGATGTTGAATATTTTTTTATGTGCCTCTTGGCCATCTGTATGTCGTCTTTGGAGAAATGTCTATTTAGGTCTTCTGACCATTTTTCAATTGAGTTGGTTTTTTTCGCTGTTGAATTGTATGAGTTGTTTGTACATTTTGGAGCTTAAGCACTTGTCAGATGCCTCATTTGCAATTATTGTCTCCCATTCTGTAGGTTGTCTTTTTTTTTATGGTTTTCTTTGCCGTGCAAAAGCTTGTAAGATTGATTAGAACCTATTGGTTTACTTTTGTTTTTATTCTATTGCCTTGGGAGACTGATCCAAGAAAACATTTGTACGTGGATGTCAGAGAATGTTTTGCCTACATTCTCTTCTAGGAGTTTTATGGTGTCTTGTTTTATGTTTAAGTCTATAAGCCATTTCAAATTTATTTTTGTACATGGTGTGGTACATATACACAATGGAATACTACTCAGTCATAAAAAAGAACAAAATAATACCATTTGCAGCAACATGAACGGAACTAAACACTATCATACTGAGTGAAGTAAGTCAGAAAGAGAAAGAAAAATACCATAACGGTATCAGTTACATGTGTAATCTAATATATGGCACAAATGAACCTATCTGCAGAAAAGAAACCAAGTCATGGAGAACAGACTTGTGGTTGCAAAGTGTGGCGGGGGGACTGGGAGTTTGGGGTTAGTAGATGCAAACTAGTGCATTTGGAGTCGATAAGCAATGAGATTCTGCTGTATAGCACTGGGAACTATATCTAGTCACTTGTGATGGAACAGATGGAAGATAATATTAGAAAAAGCAGACACTGACAGAACATTGTAAATCAACTATAATTCAAAAAAATTTTAAAAAACAGGGCAATTTGGTCCCAAACTGGTTTTTTGGCTATAATTCCAAAGGAATGAGCCATTACTCTTACAGCTAGATAACTAAATTTTTCATTATATTTTTCTAATAAATCAAGAATTACCCTTTTCATTAAAAATTAATAATATTACTCATATTTATGTATATCAGTGCTACACTATGGCATTTCATCAAGGATAACTTGGCAACTTTTAAATAAGCATTATTAATAATAATATTAAATTCAGCTCTCTCAAGTAAATTTGTTTGTATAATTTTTAACTTAGCCATTGTATAAAAGTAACTGGAAAAGCATAAGAATTTAAACCTTTAACTTAAAATAGTATGGCCAAAGGCTCTTTATTTCCAAGCTGTCAAATATAAAAACTGATAATACTGTCAGTTTCCCCCAAGGTTGAAGAACCAGCAGTAATTAAAGAACATTTTACCAGTCAAAAAACAGAGACACAAAATACAGTATGACATCAACTTGGCTGCCACAGCCTCTCAAGGTCAGAAAATCCATCACAATGACAACAGTTCATAGCTAGAAACCAGGCAGAGTGACTTTAATGAATAAGAAGCAAAGAAAGGATTTTGTAAAGAAGCCAGCTGGACATTGCCATGTAGGAAAGGTGCCACCAGAGGCAGCCCTGCTGTGGAGACAGACGACAATAAAGCAGATAAGGGTGAACACATATCAGAAGCCAACAAAACAGAATCAGTCTCAAGGTCTACTTGATTCCTCAACAAACATCATTCATTCCCAAGAGTCTATGTCCTTTACTTCCCACACTCTTGGTCATTTAAACCTCTATTTAAATATTACATAGCACAACTGCAGTGGATGCCATTTACCGAGCATACAAGGCGCTTATATCGTGTTAAACTTAAAAGACTAGTAGTGCTAATTCTATAAACATAAAGATTGAGCCTTAACTGCATCAGAATATCTTAAGGTAATAATCAAGATACAGCATCTAAATGAAAAATCAGGGGAGGGTATAATATATACAAAATCTCGGAAAGTGACACTGTACCATAATTTTGTATTAAAAGTAAGACAAACTGACAATTATAGATTAGAAAACCCCAGGACCAGTAATTTCCCTAAACACAGCTATGTAAGCAAAGCAAGAGTGCACAGAGATTCTTAGATTGTAGTGGAGTGACAATTCTATTCTTATGATCAGTCGTTTTCATTTGAGCAGTCAATGAATCTTCTCAAAATTATTTCAATTACAATCTAGAATTAGAGAAAAAAGTATACTAAAGAATGTTTTTGTTTTTCATTATTGAACACCAAATAATACTTTTTCTTAACAAAATTTGCCACTTAAAGTAATTTAGAAAATAATCCTTTTACTAAATGGTTTCTGCCCAAATTCATTTACCCCAAATTACCCTATAAATACAGTGACAAGTGTTAAATCATAGACCCTTTGGAATAACTCCACTGTGACTGGTTGGCATATATTTCAGGACATAAAATGCATTGTTTCTTAAAAATAAGATAAATGAATATAATTTCACAATAAATAGTATGCTGTCATAAGAGACCTCAGGAGAACATATGTACCAAGGAATCTAGGAAAGAAAAATAAGTAGTTCTGAAAACATAATAAATGTTTACTTTGTAAGCCTCTAGTTACACATTATCCAGACCTTAAGGGTGATAGAACATTTTCCCTAGTTTCTTGTCTTCTACCATTATAATAGTTTAAATATAATAATTATTAAATTGATTAATTCAATACATGACTTCTTTCAGTATGGGCAAGAATTATTCCTAACACTAAAGTTATAAGTGCATAAACAGAGCTAGCATCTTTCTCCATGGACTTAGATTTGGGTGGGAGAAAATAGGTAGCTTTACAGCCAATGAAGGAACTGTAAAATCAAGTAAACAAGCGAGAAGGTATCCAACTGTGATAAAAACTATGCAGAACGATAAAATGGAGAGTAAGTGGGGACACTTTGGGAAGGGAAGAGTTAAACAGAATATTTATACCAGAATTCCTTCTAATTAAAGACCTTTGAAAGTTACTGTTTATCTGTGTCTCTCTTGTACAGTTTATGTGATCACAATCCTGGTGTGTGTCACCTTTGAGACACTCCTTTCTACAAAATAAAAAAAAAAAAAAAATCAGAGAAGACCCCATACATGTTCATTCAGCCTCATCCGATGGTATTCTGTGCATGGTGTACTGCCAGGGTTTATCCAATAAATATTTTCCACAATACTATAAACTAGCATGGCAGTTACCCATACAGACGCACTTCCTATTTTCTTTGTAGAAGTGAATCCTCTTTGAGTGAGGAAAGTCAGAAAGGAAGAATAATTAATGGTTCAACATTTCAAGTCTTAGGAAAACAATGTTATTTATCAACACATCTACAAGTCTTTTCGAGACTTCAAAATATACACCCAACGTTTCTGAACATTATTCTACGGTTAAAGATATCTGTATCAAGGTATGTTGCTTCTCATAAGTATTTCTGGTTCTCCTCTTTCTTGCTTCATGGGAAGTGTGGCATGTCTTTGCCTCCCTGAATTAAAGGGAAGGAATGTGGCTTGTCTCAGACACTAAAACTGGGGCAGAAGTGACACTTCCCAATAAAGCCTTTTTTTTTTCCCTGGTTCTAGACATTCCATCACTCTCCTCCCTTGACCTAGAGATTGGGAAGCATGGGCAACAGAGAGGCTCAATATTGAGTTGACATATGATGGTGAAATACACACTGGAATTTCCACTGGACTTTGAGAAAGAAATAAAACCTTGTTGTTTCAAGCCATTGGAACTTTGGAGTCACGACTGTCACCGAAGAGCTATACTCTCTGTTAAAGGTGGAATCGTGCCTCCTCCAAAATTCCTGTGTTGTAGTCCTAGCCCACCTCAGAACATGACCTGATTGGGACAGATCACTGCAGATACAACTACTTACGTCAAGGTGAGGTCACACTGGAGCAGGTTGGGCACCTGATCCAATATTACCCGTGTCTTTATTAAAAAGGAGGGAGATCTGGACACAGACACACACACAGAAGGACACCATGTGAAGATGAAGGCAGAGATGGAGGTGACGTGGCAGAAGTCACTGAACACCAAAACTGCAAGCAGAACACCAGAAGCTTAGAAGAGATTCTCCTGTCTTGCCTTTAGAAAGAAGCAATGCCAATGATACCATGACCCCTCACTTCTAACCTCCAGAAAGGTGAGCCAGCATCTTTCAGTTCAGTCACCCAGTCTGTGATGCTTTGTCACAGCAACCTTAATTAACAAATACACTATCCTGATACAGACCGACAATCCCCAACTTATGTTGGTTCAAATTACAACCTTTCGATTTTATGATGGTGCAAAAGTGATACGCATTCATTCGACACCATACTTCCAGGTCTGAATTTCGATCATTTCCCAGGCTAGCAACCTCTCTGGAGATGCTGGGCAGGGGCAGCAAGCCCTGGCTCGCAGTCAGCCGGGCCATCACAACGGGAAGCAACGGGTATCTCCCAAACACTTCACACCCAAGTACCCCTTCTGTTATTCCCCGTCAGTGCAGTATTCAATACATGACATGAGATATTCAGTGCTTTATTAAAAATAAGCTTGCCTTTTTTGACTTAATGATATGTTCAATTTACATGGGTATATCAGGACATAACCCCATTGTAAGTAGAGGAAGATCTGTATAACTAATTATTATTTCAAGTAGAAGATGATACATGTGGAAAGAGAAGGGCACAACTCATAGTGTAGTAAATACTGTCTTTGTGTGTGTGTATGTGTCTTGTTAGGGCTGCACCAGTAGCATATGGAGGTTCCCAGTCTAAGGGTCAAATCAGAGCTACAGCTGCCAGCCTACGCCACAGCCACAGCAACACAGGATCTGAGCCGCAGCTGCAACCCACACCACAGCTCACGGCAACGCTGGATTCTTAACCCACTGAGTGAGGCGAGGGGTTGGATGGCCTTGGATGCTAGTCAGATTCGTTTCCACTGAGCCATGATGGGAACCCCATAATATCTTTATAAGGGAATTCAATGCATTTACATTTGATTATCTAACAGGAATTAAAATTATTTTTTAATCTCATCTTAGAAGTGGGGATAATTTTATGTCTGATTTTTCATAACTAAGAAAATACACTCTATTCAAAACCAAAGCACCCACAACTTAATCAAGAAATAAATATAAATAAAGATAAAAAGGTTCATTACACTTTCTGGGAGGCCATTTCCATATTTACATGGTCCTATTCTGTTGTCTCTTAATTATGAATGTTGAAGCTTTTAGCTTCAGAGGATCCTATATGTTTGCTATGAATGATTAAGGGCTCATAAAGTTTTTACTAGCACATTAATCTCCAGGTGCAAAGAAAGTCAAGACACTTGTTAAAATTCTCTAGTCCTCACAGGAGGTTGCCTCAGGAAACATGGTAAATAGAACAGCCCTGGCTGCTCGAGATAGCACCTAAATGCATCAACTTCAAAGGAAGGCTGTCTAGACAAAAACACGGATTCTACTTTTGGTTAGTTGGCTTAGAAAATAAAGAGGACTATTTTACAAGGCTCTTTCTTTCTGAAACGCAACAATCCATGACCAGCAAGTCCGTGACACAGGATTTAGAGCCACGGGAGATGCTTGATATCTGAGAGCGTGTCCCTAGTGCCTTGCAGAGAGGACCAGGGCCCCCTCCGGGGAGACAACTTGCATCCCAGGAAGACCGGTGAAGAAAAGAGACATGGTGACATGTGCCTGTTAGGCCAGTGACTAGCTCCCTTCACAAGACTCATCTCACAGCCCCAACTCAACCACCCCAAAGATTCTGTTCTCTTAGAAGTCCCCTCACTCATGGCTTCTCGGGTAACTACTACCAAATTTTTTACTGTCTTTTTGCCTCCTTCTTCAGTTCCCTTCCTGGTTCCAGGTTTTGAGTCTACCTTCAAAGGAGAGATTTCTCCAAGGCTTATTCCTTATCTCTCTCTTCTTCTCTGTACGCACCCTCTCCCTTGAGGAGATGAGCAGGTGGCATGGAGGGAAAAAAAAAAAAAAAATCACAGGCTTTATAGCCAGACATACTCAGATGGAAGTCAGGACTCCAGACTGGCCACGTGGTCAACAGTCAAGCCCCATGAACTCCTCCTCCCTTGCTTGGAAACAATCCTTCTTTGAAGGCGGTTATGAGATGTAAGTGAGCTTTAGCTATAACACATATAAAGTGCACAGTCTGTAGCAGGCACTCCACAAACGCTAAGGCCGCACTCCCAAAGCTCTCACACAATATCCTGATTTCACTTGTCTGTCACACCAGAAACCTGGCAAACCAGGAAAAGGAAAACTTGGACCAGGAAGCAATCATCTAAGACAAGGCACAGAGCGTGGGAGTGGAGAGAGAGAAAGGAGAGCTGTGTTGATTTTAAAGCCAGAGAAAGTAATTCGGGAACGACAGGCCTCTGACATCAGCGATATTTAATAATTCTCAGAAACCCAGCAACATCTGAGGCTGAAAAGTGTCCAGGAAGTGGCCCTCTCGTTGACTCAGACACGACACCCACAGCTGGATGATGAACTAATTCAGCCCATGGCCACAGAGTTTACCGTCTAGGGTTCACATATCAAAGCAGCTGTGATACACAAGCTGGGAACATGAAATAGGCACACAGAACTAACTCACATACAGAAATATACCCCACTGGGGAAAGACATGCATTTTTGGGTTTTAGGGGAATTAACAAGAGACATAGATGGCAAGGTTTTGGAAGAAACCAAAGTTAGCTTGTCTAATGGAGTGGTTCTCAATATTTACTTTAATCCATGTGTTTGTTTGTTTTTTAAGAACTATAAATGGGTCTTAGTTGCCCTGGATGTTACTTGGAATTTCAATATAAATAAAACAGTAATGATTAAAAGAATGAAAGCAATGGACCTGCTACACTTGATCATAAGTAAAGGGGGAAAAAAGATGGTGCTAGTGCTCTAGGAGTTCCTGCTGTGGCTCAGCGGGCTAAGAATCCAGCTAGTATCCATGAGGATGTGGGTTCCATCCCTGGCCTTGCTCAGTGGGCTGTGGTATTGCCATGAGCTGCAGCGTAGGTTTCAGATGTGGCTTGGATCTCGCGTGGCTGTGGCTGTGGTGTAGGCCGGCAGCTGCAGCTCTGATTCAGCCCCTAGCCTGGGAACCTTTTGTTTTTTGTCTTTTTTGCACTTTTTTTGCCTTTTTTGCCTTTTATGTAGAGCTGCGCCCACGGCATATGGAAGTTCCCAGGCTAGGGGTCTAACAGGAGCTGCAGCTGCCGGCCTTCGCCACAGCCCCAGCAACGCGGGATCTGAGCCACGTCTGCAACCTTCACCACAGCTCACGGCAACACCAGATCCTTAACCCACTGAGCAAGGCCAGGGATCGAACCCACAACCTCATGGTTCTTAGTCGGATTCGTTAACCACTGAGCCACGAAGGGAACTCCCTAGCCTGGGAACTTTTTTATGCCTCAGGTGTGACTCTAAAAAGAACAACAACAAAAAAAGGCATTGTTCTAAAAGGGTTTGTAAAATGTTCACTTGAGACTTACTATTTCATGGTCAATAATCTCAATTTTTTAGAATTATGTCACTCCTATAAATATAACAACAGTGATTCTAAAAGAAGGTCTGAAACAAAAGATACCATGTTTTTAAACAGATGTCAATTAGTTGATCAAATCAAATGGTGACACTTAACACGAGATCATCCACTGTTAATTGGCTAAGGAAACATGTTAAGAAAGGGAATCGGTATCTGATCTGCTTTCTAACACTTTATATATAGTCTTTTGAGCAAAGTGAACAAGTATACATACAAGTGCCATGCTTTGTATGCAGCAGAAAAATCAGCCTCACAGTATCAGGCCTTACATATAATCCTGGAAAATGGTATGCAATGCTACTTGAAAAACGGTTATTACTATGGTTGGTTGGATAAAGTTACTTTTTTTTTCTAAAAGCAAATAGGTTGAAGCATGACTGCAAAGCAATTTCAGCTCTAACAGCTACCGTGTAGCACAGAACATCACCCCACTACCTAACACATTCTAATAAAGTTTACTATAACATGAAATACTGCGATATCGCTAATGATATTGCAACTGGAGGTTGCTCAGAGAAAGCATTCGCCATTATTTTTTTTAATGCTAGCGTAAAGATAAACCCAGCTAAGATACCATCTCTTTTTTTCCCCAGCTCTCTGAAATAAACTTCCATATTGCTTTGGTACATAAATATTGGGGAAAGTCAATACTAATTAAATACATTAATAAGTCTTACATTGGAGCATCTGGTGGCTGGCACAGTTATAAATCTGAAAATCTAACTACAAGCACATCACCCTCAACTGGCATGCTGTTACCTTTTTTTTTAAAAAAGAAATGTTTGTTTGTTTTTAATTCAGAGTCACCAAATTAAGAAACAAACAATCCCTCAGCTCAGGGGTTGGCATACATATTTGTAAAGGGCCAAGTGGTAAAAATGTTAGGCTTTGTGTTTTGGAAGGTCCCTGTCACAACTACTCAACTCTGAGGTTGAAACATATCTAATACGGAAATGAATGGCCATGGCGGTGCTCCAAGAACTTTCTTATGTACGGAATCTGAATTTTAATTTTTAAACAATTCCCCTTTGTCAGGAACTACTCTTCTTTTTCAAGAACCATTTAAAAACTCAGAAATCATTATTAACTTGTAAGCCCTACAAAACCAGGCAACAGGCCCCCACTGGCTTAAAGGCCACCATACACCACTCCCCACTGTAAGACGTCATCGGAAGGCCTGAAGTAGGAAAAGACCTGGATGAGAAACTAGGCAGAGAGCAGGGGCTTTCTCACCTTCTTTTAGCTTCAGAAAAATCTAAAATATTAGACACAGACACACACATATTCATATTCTGTGAATGATGTAAAATACTATTCAGAAAAAGTAAATGCTTTTCCTTTCCCCCCACCAGCCTGATCCTCTCCACGTGCTCTCTGTCCCAGGAAATCTTTATTCCCAGACCTTCAACTGGATGTAATCTTTGATTGCTCCCTCTCCCTTGATCTCCTCGATTTCTTCCTCTTATCCAATGAATCACTCACTCACTCTTTCCAGTTTCTGCTGTTAAATAACGTACAGAGCTCCGCCATCACTTCAAGCCTGGTTCAATGTAACAGCCTTGTCCCCAGCCTCCACACGTCCGTGCTTACCTGACTCTAGTCCTGTTTCTTCACTGCAGCTGGAGCTTTGTCATTCTCCCCCTCAAACCTGATCATAGTCACTTTTCCACAGATGCCAGTGGCTTCCTACTGTCCCCAAGGCAAACTCCTTATCACGGCTAGCAAGGTCCTTCCTATAAGCAAACTCTTGCCTAAGCATCCACCCTCTTTACCTGGCACAATATTTAATGAAACAGAACTACTGAAGGTGGAAAACGATGGAGCTCTCAGCTGCTTCTAGTTCCTCCACGAAAGTCCTCATGCCTCCGGGGAATGCAGAAGGTAAAGAAGGTACCATTTCTGCCCAGCATGCGGAAGCATGAGGAAAAAACACCTTTCCCAGCCGCCAGCGCTGCAAAGATGGTGCACAGTGTGAGAATGGAAGGTTCTGGCAGCTCCAACTTCCGCAGTGAGATTTGCTAGGTTCACACTGGTTGGATGACATCAGTTTTCCCTATTTATGAAACAAGAATGGGCAGCTATGGTTCAATTCCAAATTGACATGGAGCGCTGCGGGATCACAGAGGAGAGGGCCCCTGTATTTAAAAGGTGATTAAATTACATATGAAATCGAGGTTTGACTAAGAAAAAGAAATGAACAAAAGGCTGACTTGTTAGTTCAGTGTGCTCTCTGGAATTGTTAAACGTTTTACGTTATTTTCTCTGGCTTGTTCAACTGTAAATATTTAACTCTGGGGTTAGAAAAGAACAAATATTAAGTCTGAGAAGCTACTAATGGGAAGCGAGGAAAAACTCAAGTGATAGATAAAATAAACAAGGGCTGCGAGAGACCGTCACTGGAAGCGGTGCATCATCAGGTGGACACAGCCCAGCAGTGCAGGGAAGGGAAGGATCTTCGTTCCAATTCCAGGATCGGATTGGAAAATTCAGTCACCTCTGAGCAGTTGCCATATTTAATTCACTCTTCTTAATTTAAGCAGCTGTTGCTATGTGCATCCACAGAATTGCAGAAGAATGAATTTGTTTGGAGACGGACTTAGCCAACAACTGCCACCTACATGAATGCATAAAACTCACCTCAACATCCGACCCCCAGGACCTCCGCGACAAGGTGCCCACCTGCCTTGCACACCGTCATCCTAGTCAGTGTCTGATACCTTATGTCCCAGAAACAACAAACTGCCTATAATCCCCCACCCCGCCCATCCCGATGCTTGCTGGTTGCCTTCCTCCTACCCCTACTCTTTTTTTGTTCTTCATCTGAGGTCCTTCCATAATGGGGTTACGATCCCATTTCCTCTGTGCCTTCATCACAGCCTCCCTGGGCTTCCTTACCCTTCTACTCCATTTGCTCGTTTCACAAACATGTAGCCAGTGCCTATTCTGTGTCTGGCCCAGTTGTAGGCTATGGGTCTTCAGCAGGAGAATTCAGTATCTTTGTGACTTTGCACCGCATCATGCCTTCAGTTCCTTGAAGACAAGAGCTCTGAATTATGTATCTTTTATTTTTCTCTGTATAGTAGGAACTCAATATTGTTCACTGAATGGAGCAGCAGATTACTAATGAATGAAGAGCTGTGCATGAGAGTGTTATTTTGATCATGTTGTTAAGTGCCTGGGAGCCTGAAAATCAGAATCTCTCATGGAGCTGGAGCTTGATAAAAAAAGATTCTCCTTGAATCTCAGACAAGATATTTATTACCGGAAAGAACAGAAGAAACTTGTTAAAAACACTGTTTCACATATAATAAAACAATTCCATTCAGATAAAGAGGACAGAATAAAATCAGGCTCCAGTGCAAGTCTCCAAATTAAATAACAGTACTTAGCCTTCCCTGACGGTGACTATTTAGAGAAGCAAGTCTCCTGCTGAGATTCTTGCTTGAATATCTGAATAACGACTAATGACTGTTCTTCTGACCATGCTGATTTTTCAAAATTGTTACCCATTCACTGTCTCTTTGTTTTATGACTAGTATTTCTACTGCATTGTTTTATTTTTTAAATCTTTTTTTATCCAGGTGACACTGGTTTTTGTAACATTTCATGAGTTTCATGTGCATGACATTGAAATTTGACTTCTGTATACGGTTAGTGTTCACCACCAAATTTTAGTTTCCATCTGTCACTATACAGTTGACCCCGTTTATCCATTTGCCCTCTCCCCAACACTGTCTTTTGTAGTCACCACTCATCTGTTCTTTACATCTGTGTCTGTTCTTATTTTCATAGTCCACAAATGAGTGAAGTCAATTGGTATTCGTCTTTCTTTAGCTGACTTACTTCACTTAGCATATGTAGCATCCATGTTCCTCCAGATCCACCCATGTTGTCACAAATGACAAGATTTCATCTTTTTTTGTTTTAACAACTGGGGAGTATTCCATTGGATGGATGGATGGACGGACAGACAGACAGGTACTCTCTCTTCTTTATTCATCCACTAATGGGCAACTAGGATGTTTCCACATCTGGGCTATTTTAATAATGCTGTGATGAATATAGGTCCACATAATTTTTCAAATTCGTCTTCTCATAGTCTTCGGTTAAACACCCAGAAGTGGAATGGCTGGATCACACCACAATGGTGATTTTCAAATACAAAAACATGGCATCCTCCACGATAGCACTTCAGGCTGTGCCTTTCAAAGAATCTCACAATCCAAGTAGTTATCAGCTTATCATTAAATAAGACTCCCACATCCACTCTAAGAAAGTTGTCTATAATTAAAAGTCGTCATATATATGGTTAAAAGTGACAGAGAAAAAAATACAGGAGAGATGGGCATTGTTGCCTTAACTCCACAGACAGAATCACGTAACCGATTAATGGGAAAATCTCCATATCCATTTTATCTCAGCTATGAATATATATTCTTAATGGCAAGAAGCATGCAAATGCATCATCAGATCTCTTGGGATTAGTTCATGAATGCCAGGGCTGATAGACTTAACTCTAATCTGAAAAGCCCTGGTTTAATAGTGATGAGAGTTTCATAAAACAATGAAAAACAATAACCACGAACAAAATTCTTCCAAGGCACCTTGATGACAACTGTAGAGGGAAGTGGATAACCAACCACATCCAAGTTATCAGTACATAACCTCGTCTGATGATGACAGAGCGCGGATAACTCAGACTATCTGATAAAACACTTCACGTCTGCTTCTCAAACGAAAGCATTTTAAGTTCCGAATAATAATTTTAAATTTGGGTTTGGAATATTTCACATGAAAAATCATTTGGGAGAACAGGGCCACTAGTAGTGCCTTAATCAAAGTAATACATTTCCCTTTATCTAGGAAAGGGATTGACTTCCCTATCATGAAACACTGGAGGAAAACTAGAGAATGGATAAAGGGAATCAACCTATGGTTTGATCTGTCAGACCAGTCCCAGTCATCCAGTTCGCCAGCATGCTGCACTGTTGAAAAAAGGCACTGTACTCTAAAGATTTAAATTCTCATATACCTATAATGAATAGAATCAGAAATAACTTTTACTGATCATCTCCTAAGCATGATGAGAAGCTTTTTGCTTTACCTTTAATTTGGTTTAGAAGGTGAACAGCTAAAATGTAAATGTTGTGGCTGAAAAAAAGAAATTCCCTTAGGAAGTTACGAATCTCCAACTCTGTTGTAACTGTTTTTGCCTGTAGCATAAGTATTTACGAATATCATGGATCACTTAATAGTGGCTGGAGTCAAGTGTCGGTGTCCCCTCAAATGGCAAAGTATCCTTTAGCCATGGTGTGTTTTGCTAATATGAGTGGATTTTAGATTCAGGTTTCCACTTAACTCTTGCTAACTCTGTGATGGAGGGCAGATATTTAGCCTCTCAACTCTATTTCTTTTTCTACACAGTGATAATAATAAAGAGGCCTCGGTTTTGTTGTAAGGATTAAGTGAGAGAACCTACGTAAAGTTCTCAGCAGAGAACTTGATATACAGGAAGCATCTTCAAAATATTAGTAAAATGATATATAAGAAGCACCTTCAAAATATTAGTTTATGTTTCTGTTAATGGACACCAATTTAAAAAACGAAACCCTCTCTTCATTCATAAGTAAGAACCTTATCAAACAAGATGAAGCATGATGGAGGATAATGTGAGAAAAAGAATGCATGTATGTATGTGTGACTGGGTCACTTTGCTGTACAGTGGAAAATTGGCAGAACAGTGTAAACCAAATATAATGGAAAAAATAAAAATCACTGGAGTTCCCGTCATGGCACAGCGGTTTGCGAATCCGACCAGGAACCATGAGGTTGCGGGTTCGATCCCTGGCCTTGCTCAGTGGGTTAACGATCAGGCGTTGCTCCGAGTTGTGATGTAGGTCGCAGATGCGGCTCGGATCCCACGTTGCTGTGGCTATGGAGTAGGCCGGAAGCTGTAGCTCCGATTAGACCCCCAGCCTGGGAACTTTCATATGCCACGGGTGCGGCCCTAAAAAGCAAAAAAAAATAAAAATAAAAATAAAAAAATAAAACAAAAATCATTAAAAAAAGAAAGAATGAATGGATAAATGAAAAAACTAAAGAAAAAGAAAATGTAATGATAGTTAAAAAATTAAAGTTTACCAAGTCAAAAAACTATAAACAATATCCCTCCTCAAGTCCAGAATTTTAAAGGAAAAATAAATGCTGAATCAAAGAGCAAGAAGAAATTTCTACCTATCTTTCAATCAAATTTTATTTCAGTAGAAAAATGCATCCTGAACAGTCTTTGAGAGATCAGTTTTTGGCATCATGGAGAAAATATCTGAGGAGAGTCAGGAAACCTGGATTGTAGGCATCATGCACATCTATTCTCATAGGACAGGCCACTTCTGCTGCTCTGGGTGGTTTGCAATGAATCATAAAAGTCCAACTTACCTGTAAAACCCTTAATTGATGATTCTAAAAGCTTCTGACATCTTCCTACCCAGAGTCACTGCCAAATAAATTTTGACTGTAGTATTTCTAAGTATTCAAAAGTCTCACAAAGGCAACCTCAGAGCTGCAGCGAGCCAAGTGGTAGGTATGTGGAGGAGTTTTCAGGTCAAGAAACCAGAAAAAGAAATCCTGGAGTAGGCCATCCACACTACATCACAATACCTTTGAGCATTTTTGAGTGAAAAAAGACAGCTGGCAGAGCCTATGGAAGATGCATTTTAAACCAGCAACAACATCCAACTCGCTTCATCTTGATCTTGCATGGGTGGGCATTTGACCACTGACCGTAGGACGTTCTAATACAACTTTGACAACTGGATTCTAAACATCAAACAAGAAGGTTCATTTAAATCCCTTATATCTTCTATTATTTTAACATGTTGCTAAAACACTATCTCTATCTATCCATATTCTGTTGGATGATCTTTCTAATTCTTTTCCTTCCATCCTTCCTCCCTGCCATCTTTGCCTTGAAGGCCTATTTCCTCTGGCTCCACCCCCCATGGAAATGAAGAAGAACTTAGCTTCCCTGAAGAGTTCCTGGCAGAAACATCCAAACTCACTTTAAATCAGGGTTTAGCAAATAAAATCAGCTAATATTCATTCGTTTGTAGGCTTTCATCCTTCCTATTATCCACTCACTCATTCAGTCAACATTTACATAAAGCCTACTGTGTCCACGGCCCTACACTAGGTGCTAGAGAAGATGACTAGGTCTCCACTGACAAGGTCACAATCCAGAAGAGAAAGAAATGCACAGAATTAACTGCAAGGTAGTATGATTGGTGCTACAAAAGAAATACATAGTAGGGATGGTGCGAATATGATGGAGGCAAAAATTCTCCCTCTTCAGAGGGATGAAGAAGGTAAGAGTTGACAAACTCTACATGTTTTGAAAACATGGAGCATTTTAAATACTAATCTGGATTACTGCTTCCTTTGAAAATAGAAGAACTGACTTCGATGTGTCCGACATTACATTTTCCCTAGAATTGCCACGTATGTTTAATATGCACATCATATAGAGAAATGATACACAGCAGGCCTAATGACAGCATTAGGACTGACAAGACACTCTTCATCTATAACCTTCCATTACAGAAAATGAGGTTATATGCACTCAGGGAACAACTCCGTGAAGATAATGATACTATGTTCATATACTGTGCTACTACCTAAACACAGGCTAGATATTTAAGGGAAGAGAAAAAACATAAAATTCTGTACTAATGAAGACACCTGTATGGTGTATTTTTTCCCATTTCTCTAAGACCTTCTACATCCGAACTCTACTCGATGAGGAAATATAATTAAAATAACAAATAGGCTTATTATAACAGAAATGTTTGCTTCAAACTCACGACAGGCAAAGACCAAACTCTATTAACGAGTTTGGTGTATAGTTTACAAAAACAAATTTCATATTTTGAGGACAAAAGACAAACATCCTGTCTCTAATTTTAAAAGGAGACTCTCAGTTCTATACTTAGTGAAATAAAAGCCTGAAATTCGTTTTCTGAATTACACAATTTTTTTTCTGAAAGGTATTATAATGCCAAAAACATCCGACATGTTTGGAAATAATAAAGTGTATGTGTAATGGGCTGCACGTCATACCTACAAAGTAAAGAAGTATTAAAAGGGAAATAATTACATTGGCCAGCAGAACTAAAATGTGAAATTCAAAGCTCTGAATTAAACTTTTATCAGAACTCCTGTCCTAAAGAGGAGGCATTTTAAAAGAACTGCTGTAAAGAATAGCCTCTGTTGTATTATAGACACAGCATGCTCGTGTTTGTGATGAGGGGTTAATTTCTCAATTTCTATGCTGTTAATAAAATAAACCTTGGAATTAGATTAACAGAATAGTTCCCCTGTCCTCACCACCACCCAACGTCTACTCACACCAAAAAAGAAAAGGGATTGCATTTTTACTTCTTACTAGAAACTTTATGTTGTGGATCCATTAAACCCTATATTTGGTAAAGTTTTTTAACAACTGAAAATAATAAATGGATGCACCAACAAGGGTTTATGATTGCCTGAAAGATTCAGAAAATCTAGAAGTAATGAATTAGTGAACTAATAGTGAAGTAATGAATTACAAAATTCAGTACGTGGTCATTGAATGAAAACAAAATCCCACAAAAAGTCCTTTCTAGGCACTTAAAATATTGCTACTCGAAATGGTTTCTATCTTCACAAAGAAGTGATTTACAGCACTGACATTATAATATAGCTGCTTTGGTCAAAACCACTGATACTTCCCTAATGTCTTCAGAATCAAGTGAAAATTCTTTAGACCTTTATTAAGATTATTCACATTTTAGGTCCAATCAACTTTAATGGACAGTCTTTGCTTTCCATCCCAACCTCTCCTCTTGAACCTCTTGTATCCCAGGCCCTGAAAACACGTGTGCCTCAGTAACCTCAGCCTTACTCATAGGCTCGATCTCCTTCAAATATACCACTGAAATTTTTCATCCTCATTTTAACAAGATGTGCTGGCGTATCCCCAAGTCTGACTTCCATTAAGTAAGCTGGTGCTGTGCCTGGGTACCCTGACAGGCAGTATATTACCTAAAGACCGAAGTGATTCTCCCCTTTACCACCCAATGGAAAGCACTGTACTTTACACCTAGTAGGTGCTTAACAAAATACGCTTTAATAAATTCAGTGAGAATTCATTTCCTGACTAATCTAGTTAATCCAGCCAGACTCCTGTTCTGACACTTCCTTTGCTATCATTTGGCCAATCAGTTTCTCCAAATACTCTCGTGCCAGCAAAGGGCAGGCAGAAAAACCATATTCAGAATGACTTATTCCTAGAGATGATTCTGAAATATGCTTCATATCATTAAAGTTTTGAAACTTGATAAAATCCTCAGTTTCTCATGATTAAAACTGATTTTTATTTTTATTTTTATTTTTATTTTTTTTGCTTTTTAGGGCCACACCCGCAGCATACAGAAGTTCCCAGGCTAGGGGTTGAATCAGAGCTGCAGCTGCCAGCCACAGCCACAGCAACACTGGATCCAAGCTGCGTCTACGACCTACACCACAGCTCACGGCAACTCTGGATCCTTAACCCACTAAGCGAGGCCAGGGATCGAACCTGCATCCTCATGGATCCTAGTTGGGTTCGTAAACTGCTGAGCCACGAAGGGAACTCCTAAAATTGATTTTTTTAAACTAGTGTTGGCTCCTTTATATAATATAGATAAAGCAGAAAAAAGGCAAGTAGTCTCATGATAAGCAACTGAGCTGTAAGGAGACTGGATAGGAGTTAGCTTCTCTAAGTAGCGAGCACTGTTTAAATATCGTTCATCAAGCTATGTATAAACAGATGTTAACATAAAGGCTTCCACTTATTTTCTAGAAACATCCTCAAGCAATCTTCAAAAAGCAAGCACACAAATGATTTATCTCGTAGCAAAAACTGCAATGATAATCTAATATTACAAGCCAGTATCTCA
Source organism: Catagonus wagneri (assembly GCA_004024745.2). NCBI lineage: Eukaryota > Metazoa > Chordata > Mammalia > Artiodactyla > Tayassuidae > Catagonus > Catagonus wagneri. Next base: position 2,518,524 of record PVHT020002874.1, on the reverse strand, counting down.
TTTTTCCATAGCCATAGTTAGGGGATAAAGAATGAGTAGCTTTTCTGGAATTAGATAGTGGTGACAGTTGTACAACTCTGAATAGACTAGAAACCATTGAACTGTGTACTTTAAAAGGAGTAAATGGAATGGTATGTGAATTAAATCTCAATAAAGCTGTTATTAAAAAAAAGTATGGGTAGATTTTATTGAATGTTTTCAATAATCAAAATATATATTTGCTTGGTAGGCAAATAAATGTCCAAAAAGAAAAGGGCAGACTTTGGTGTTAATAAGCCACATTTCTGTTTTTGTTGTTGTTTTGTTTTTTGTCTTTTTGCCTTTATCTAGGGCCACACCCGTGGCATTTGGAGGTACCCAGGCTAGGGGTCTAACAGGAGCTGTAGCTGCCGGCCTTCGCTACAGCCACAGCAATGCGGGATCCGAGCCGCATCTGCAACCTACACCACAGCTCACGGCAACGCCGGATCCTTAACCCACTGAGCAAGGCCAGAGATCGAACCCGCAACCTCATGGTTCCTAGTCGGATTCGTTAACCGCTGAGCCACGACGGGAACTCCAGTAAGTCACGTTTTTCCCAAAGCATTGCAGATCTGGGGCTAGGAGATGAGACACAGTCTCAGCAATCACTGAGCATATCCATCCTGTAAGAAACTGATGTCCTGATCTAAGATCTTGACACTGAATAATAAACGTAGGCTTGTAAAATGCATGCTTCTTTGGAAAGCATCTGCATAGTTTTCTGTGGGAGGGTGGTGTTCGGAAAGGGAGAAGGGTGATGGAAGACTTGATATTGTAAAGAGATCGCCATTTTAAGGAACAGTCCTCTACCCCAGTTTCACATTACCTTCAAAGCACACAAAATCTCTTATATCAGAATCTTTTCCATTCCTACCGGCACCCCCTCCACAACTCCCTCCCCTCCCCCAACCACACCGCCTGCTGCCCCAGCTTGGGAACCCATCACTTTTTAAAGCAGTGCTACCATGATAGCAATTTAACGGGCTTCCTTGCTCAGAGTCCTTCTTGTTCCAATTCCTGTCGCACAATGCTGCTGGAATAATCTTCCTAAACTCCTTTTCATTACGTCTTTCCTCTGCTTAGGAGCCTCTGGTGGGTCTTTTTTTACTGATCAGATTAAATGTACCGTTCTCAGGCTGGATATCAGAGCTCCCCATTAATCTTTCCCTTCTCCCCAATAAGACCCTTTCTCCCCTCCTATCTTTAACATCAAGCTGAATTCATGTCCTTCCTGTGTTCTCTCTGCTCAAATGACCACAGAGCAGAGAACTTCCACGCGGCACTCCCATCCCAAGTTAGCCATCCTGGAGCTATTTCATCCCTTCCTGTTCCTTCTTCCCAGAAGAAATATTTATTGCCAATGCCTGTAACCTGTCCCTGCTGGTTTCCTCAAAATGCCTCCCTGCTCTTTTCCTGGCCCTTCGGTCAAACTGAAAACACCCCCCCCCGGGGGGGGGGGGCCAGGTGGGTGATCTTTTTTGATATCTTACCTGACAGCCAGCAGATGCCTAGATGCTTAGCAAGGACCTGTTTAAGGGTAAACAATTTCTGCTTTGCTATCCCTTTCCTCTTGGGTTCCACTTCTGTTGCAAGAAAAATGTAAACTTTGACTAGCCATAACAGTAAAGAAAATTTTTTTTCCAAAAAACTGAAACAGTGACAACTCATAGATGAAAACCATCACTTCCATATGTGTTTCCACCGATGCCTCTCAGCACAAGGGATCAAGAAGCAGAAACTCGGGAGCTAACAAGACGCAGATCTGCACTTTCCCATGACCGAGAGTTCTAGGAAGCATGAACATATCCATGTGGCTGAAGAATCAACATCTGTGAAGAAGATCCTGATCATCAGAAGCTGATTATGAGAAAGCTTTTTATATGAAATACCTTGGCTTTGGCTCTTAGGTCCCAGAGATCATCTGGCCATAAAAGAAGTGCCTGGATTATTTGTTTATTAACTCACTCATCAACTCAGCCAACACATGTCACACTACACTGCAATATACATAAAATAATGCATGGCTGTTGCTGATTGCCTGCGCCGAGCACTGTGCAAAGCAGTTTGGAAGCAACTGTTCATGAAACCTTTACAAGAAACCTATGAGTTTTAGTTTGTCATTACCACAAAATCACAGATGATGAAGCTGAGGCTGAGAGAAGTTAAATGACTCTCCTGTGCGCCCCCCCCACACACACACACACCTCTGCTCCCAGCCAGGAGACGGTGAAGGGAAGGTACCTAAGCTCCATTCAGAAGCCTTATATTAAGTATCTTTCAGATCTGAATGCTGAACTGGTCATCTCCCTACTCCAGACTTCTTTAACACAATCTGTGCAGTTCTGGGCTGGAACCCAAACCTTTGCAGTGCAGAGTTACACTGATCTGGAAACGTGGCCATCATCCCTAAGAAGAAGGCATCGAGCTTTTGGAGGGTAGAGGACTTCTTTTCATGGCTGGGAACTGCTCAGGATGCACTACACAGAGAAAATCCTCCCTCACTCTATAGAAAATAAAAAGACGCGGTTTTGTGTTTACACTGGCACGAGGAAGCAGGCATTTGGATTTTCTGAACGTCTATTTATAGGTTGGACCTCCAAAAACGATAGCTAGCAATACTGTTCCTATCCCATTGCCACCAACATTCTAATGCTCAGAACGGCTTGTCAGAACATTTAAACATTTGAAAAAAGTTTAAATACAAATCAGCTTGGATTGCAGCCTTCCTATCATATGGTGCTGCGATGGAACATGATGTATTCAGTGTGGTCTGGGAAGAGCACCATATAGCACAAGAAAATGCCTGATTTATCGTGCCTACAACTATAAATACATCCCAAAGCCTTGTTTTCCACTTTTACCACTGACAATTGATGTGCAGATGGTTTCAATACCTTATCCACAATGACATTCCCCCACCCCCAACCTCGTCTGTATTCCAGAACATTCTGCCTTTCAAGTTAGC
>PVHT020002874.1:2482588-2511818 GCA_004024745.2 Catagonus wagneri | reverse complement strand
CGTACCCTTTGTTCAATGTCTTAAGGCCTTCGAGGCCCAGCTCAAATATCACCTCCCCTCAGAGCCCGATAGTCTGTTTGTACCAATACATTTAACTTATTATACCTTTATTACAGCTCCCATCAAAAATGTGGCTGGAGATATAGTCACACATGGATCTGTCAATAATTCTCACCCACTGCTGCCACCCCCCCCCGACCCTGCCATATCCACACAGTAGAATCTGAAGGCAGTTCTTCTATATAATTGTACATATATCACTGCGTGAGGTTTGTCTTCATTAAAGGTTGGCAGGGTATGTACAATAATTATTAGCTGAATTAAATTCGGAAAAACACCTCGTGTCCCATTCTGAGTCAGTCTAATTACATATCCCATCTAAGGATTCTGTATGTGATAGTGGTGTATGAATTTAGCTTTTTTGGTAAACTTCCAAGGACACATTTTGGGTAAAAGAACACTGAACTTCACTAGACCCCCGTGGTCCATTAAACAGACTTTAGAAAAAATAATATCTGACTTTCTCATCTCTAGCCATTTTTATTATCACATTACCACTAGCATCACCCACTCAGGAATAACAAGTTAGAAGTTCCCACTGTGGTGCAATGGCACCATCAATGTCTCGGCAGCACCAGGACGCAGGTTTGATACCCGGCCCAGCACAGCGGGTTAGGGATCCGGCACCTGCACAGCCGCAGCACAGGTTGCAACTGTGGATTGAATCTGGTCCCTGGCCTGGGAACTCCACATGCCGTGGGGCAGCCAAAAGAAGTAAAAAGGAAGAAGAAGATGCTAAATATGTCATAATTCCAGAAAGAAAAACCAACACTATGTTCTAATCACCTACAATGCTAGGTACTAGGATAAATATTTCAATGAACTTTGCCAAGAATTACTTTTAAAACCAATATTGACCATCTTTTTTCTTTATTCTAAATTTTTGTTCTTCATTCAAAACCTTTAATATCCATATTCACAGTATATACTTATCATTTTCAGATAATTCCATAAAGACGGCTTTCATAAAGCATAGGTGAGATTTTAAATCTTTAAGAATGCGTGTTGTGTATATGATAGCAAACTGCAAGTGGCTTTTTGAATTAAGCTGGATTTTATTCTTCTGGCTGACAGGATTTGAGTTAACTTTCACTTATCTTTCACTTATCATGATATCTGAAATATTGCATAAAACTGTATGCCTTCCATCTAAATTTGCTTTTATCTGTGGTGCATCAATAAAATGTTTAAATATTTATCATTGTAGTTACTCAAGTTTAAAAATGAATTAGGACTTTATGGAGACCTTATAAGGACGAGCCTTATTCCCCGGACACTTTATAGGTAAATGTGTCCTTTCTGATAATGGATCTCTCTTTCCAACTCAGCTTAAAATAGACATGAATTCCTTTAGGGTATAAATCATGCATCGGGTAGAACTTGATTCCATGGTCAATACAAGTGCTTCACAAGAAATGTTAGGTTAGCGTAATAATCACAAATGTGTTTAGTCTAGCATTAAAGTATTAATACCTCGAGATCGTGACAGTCAAAATACCACTTGCTTTGGAAAAAATCAAAAGAATTTTGTGGACTCAAAATATTACAATAGCAAAGATAGTTCTTTCTTGTTAAAAAGAAAAAAGAAAGTTGAAATATACACATATACAGTTCCCCAAATACTTAACAGTGGAAATTTTGAACACAAAAGTCTAGTGGCACATCTAAGCTTCAGTTTCTCACTACCAGACTTCTAATATTTGCATCTGTTTTTACCAGCCTGAGTGTTACCAGCTGATTTTTTTTTTTTTTGAATTTATAGAATAGTGAGAAACTGTTCCTTGTCAACATCATTTCCTCCTTAGTTTCAGGCACAGAAGAGCTTGGTAATTACACAGTTCTTTCATAGAAACATAAAACTGTATCAGTATCTAAACTCCTTGAAAGAAGCACTTTGCTGAGTTTTCTGGGGATGTAAAGAGCAGACAGGACTTTCATGGAGTCGGAGTCGTGTTTGGTGTTGGAATAGTGACATTCTGCCAAGCAACCTCTGAGCTCAGTAAGCAGCTGGTCTTTGTTCCCATTTACACCGGATTCTCAGACTCAGATCTGCAGGATCTGCTCTACAAGCCCTTCCCTCTGTCTCCTCTCGCTCCATCTTGACACCTGCGAAGTCATTTCTCCCCTCCCACTGCTTTCAACTGATGGAGCTTCCCAAGCCTTTCCCCTTCCCTACCTCAGGCACAGCTCAAGAGTTCATTCCACAAATGTCAAAATGCTACCTTCTCTCCACTTAAGTCATTCCCCAACTTCTTTTTCTTTTTCTTTTCCCTTTCACAGCTAATATTATGCTAATGATAAAGCAGAGTATAATAGTAGTAAGGGTAAAACTGAACTCTGTTTCTAATGATGTATTTCACAGTCTGCTTCTTGTTTTGTGTTAGGGAAAAACCTTCTTAAAGAAGACTTGTAAAAAAAAATCTATCATTTCATTTACAAGGCAGGTGACTAAGAAAAGCCTTAATTAACATTTTATCAATCATTTGACACTACCTTAATTTTTTTTCTTTTGCTTATCTTACTATCTTAAGTGCTTTACTTTCCCAAAAGAATTCTTCACACTACAATTAACTACTACAGTAAAACTGTCACAGCATTCTTGACTGCAACCTTCGCCCAAGGCACAAGAGAGTAGGGAATATTTATTAGCTAGCTAGCAATCCAGTATTGCTAGGAAGAAAAAGAGTCCCCAGAGTTTTCATATATTGATCAAGTCCTAAGCCGGAGGATCACATGTACTCTCTGGCAATTGTTTCCATAGGTACCTGGAACTCCTGAGGACACACAATCCCAGCTCATGATGTTCCTATTTGTCATTCCTTTTGGGTGGGTTGCGGTACCTGTGCTCCATTGACAGACTGTCCATCAGTCCACGGGAAACGTCCTGCCTTGCCTACCACAAAACTACAGTATAACGGAGACAAGAGGGGAAAAAAAAATACACACACACACGTGTGTGTATATCTATATATATATACATACACACACACATATATATGTATATATATATATATATATATATATATACACACACGTGTATACATACATATATATGTATATATGGAGAATTTCACTACAAGGTAATTGCTTGCCCCTTTTCTTAAAACAATAACCTATACAGAGATCGAGACCCTTATTCCAGAATGCCTAATGGCTGCTATTCTGCTGTTCCCCTGAATAACAAGTGCTTTAATCAGCTGTTTAGTTAACCCACCAACTACAGAGACTGGCAGTGAGTATAAGGAGATGGGGGGCAAAGCGATGGACAGAAGCAACTATCAGGAGTTAAGAAATCACCAGAAGCTGAAATGTGGCCTCAGTCACCGACCTACCCCTTAAGGCTTACAGACAGCATCCTTACCCCCCAGCTGTGGTCCCCGTTACTAATCCAGGTACTGACGTCAAGCTTTCTCTTTGCTCTGAGTAGAAATACTCTTCATAGCCTCGGGTGGTGATGAAATTGGTGCAGTAAATAAAATGACAAAAATCTCATAATGGACATTTTTTTTTTCTTTCAAGGAGGCTCTGAGAAACAGGAAGTTTATAGAATGATGCCTGAGTAGTGAACCCCATCAAAGGTACTGAAATGAGTTTTGGGAGTGTGTTCAGCCAGTTCACTGGCAAAATAAAAAATTTAAGGTCATTTTAGCGAACATTTCATTCCCCCTTTTTTATCTACATAAAGGCATTGCCTGAGATTCCAGTCAATTCAGCATTTAGTGAAGAGCCCAGCCACTGCACAGAAAATGATTAGCTTTACTCGAAATATTCTGGCCTGAAGAGAGAAGACACACCCTCTAGGCTCCCATCACATAATGACTAGTTCTAGTGCCACTAGCAACCAGCAGCGTGCTTCTGGGCCTCAGTTTTCTTATCTGCAAAATGGGTAGGATGGGGTTAGAAGGTGATTTTCATAATGGAAGATTTTCTTCCCTCTAGCATTTCAAGTATTTGTTCAAACCAATAATGCACAGAGGTTGGATGTTATGAAACTCGTGAGGGGAAGGGTGGGCTTCCAGCTGGAGAAAGCCAGTAACACCTGGTAAAACCCCCCTCCACCCCCACGTCAGACTCCTTGGAAACCTCAGAAGAACACTAGTAAAAAGGCATAACGGATAATCCAATAATGATGCAATATTCCTATGAAATGAATCTCAGAGGTGCTAATGCAGACCACATTTAAGAATACAAGTAGTAGGTTAAAAAAAAAAAAAAACAACTCTGGGGGATAATCTTTAAACATTTTCCTCTATTTTTCCACCAATTTTTTTTTAATTCCAAGGCTAGCAATTTAAAATTAAAAAAGTCCACCTCCAGAGTGGAGAAGTTTTTAATCTTCAGACAGTGAACATTTTCAATAGATGATCTTATTGTGGAAAGAATATAGATTTCCATCCCTGAGAGATGGAAAGAAAAGTCGATGCCTGAGCTCTTTGGATAAATTGTATCAGCAGGAGGTGGATTGCTGTTTGTTTGATGCTCCCGGGCAGGCAACATTCTCTCTTTAATATGTCCACACTTTAATATCTGCTTTCTGTGGAATAAGGAGGCCCATTTTCCACCATAATATTACCCTATACTGTTGGTAAAATCTCACTGGGTGATTAATACCTTATTATAGTACACATAAATCCTCAATAGAACTGTACTTCCATTTAATTGCTAAATACATTCTTTTCACCAGATCAAAAAAATGGCAATAAAATCTTGATGCTTTTAAAAAAAACTGGGTCCTCAATTTAATAAAGTTGTCAAAGTTTCTGCAAACTAGGATGGTAGGGATTTTAGACCTTGCTAATTTATTTAGCTAGGTTTGAGTTAAATTTCACTAGAACACTGCGAAAGTCATTGCAGTGTGAATAATGATTTTGCAAAAGAAACTTCATTACATCTCATCTAAAAGTTTTACTTGCAGGGAATATCAATTGCAAAAAACTTTATTAAAATAAAATGTGTGCAAATTTGCAAGAGTATGTGCCTGTGTGTGTATCGTAGAATGAACAAAAGATCTGCTTTTCTACTTGTTCTGGCTGATCACAACCATCCGTACATTCATTATTCACTCACTGACCTGTTGTGTGTGCCTCTGAGGCTGCAGCTAAGGGTACAAAGATGAACACAGCTTCATGCAGAATTAAAGACTCCCCAAGCCTTGATTTAGTCATCGATCAAATTGCAATAATTTGAAATATCACAGTATGAAATGAGAGTGCGATGGTATGAAATGTATGGAGATCAAGTAAAATCATATTTAAAGCACTTTCACAATGCTTAGGCTATAGGAAATACTATATAAACAGTTTCTCTTATAATAATTTTCATTCGTGCTAGCAGTATTACTCAATAACAAAGCAAAGCCTACTGGGAGACAAATACGTCAACATATAATTATATGTTAATACAATGGGGCTCAAAGTAAGGAAGAAGTTTCTGGTTATAACTCAACCTGGGAAAAGGCAGCAAAGGCTGCAAAGAGGAAGTGATATTAGATGAAACCTTACATTGAGAGTAATTATTCTCTAGGAGGAGAAATATATAAAAAAAAAAAGCAAGCGGCTGCAGCAGGTACCCCCAATGCTGGGGCCAAGAGGGAGGGCTGTGACTAGAGCAAAAGCTGTTCGTATTTGTGACTTTCCATAAAAGTATTGTAAAGAAGGGGACAGGGAAGAGATGAGACATGTCACAGCATGAAGGGCCTCAGATGCCTAGTTGAGAAATCCAGAATTTACTTCATAGGGAATGGACAGAGGTTCGCAGTTTTTTAAGTTCAGAGTTGGTGACATTAGTCCTAAGAAAGAGAAGAAAGCAACCGTGGTTTCACAACACACACTCTCCTGGGAGTACGGGGCCTGCCAGCCTTCTGACCTTTCCACTTGCCTCTGACCTCAGGATTGAGTCATAGCCCTTAAACAACCCAGTGACTCTGGGATTTGGCCACTGGCTGGGTCCCTGAATTGATTATTTGGTGAAACCTATTTAAGCCTCCAATCCTCATCTTTTCTCCATTGTCTGTTTGTCCCTGATGCCAGCGCTCTGCCTCAGGCTACAATTTGTGTACACTAACTTCATACATTTAAATATATCCCTTCTACTATGCTCTTAGAATTGCTAAGGAATATCTGCATTGATTTCACTGGGGGCATTTATGGAATTGTTTATTCAGCCAGGTCCATGGGAAGCAGAACAGGTTTACCAGATTATTTCTAAAGTGTAACTCAAGCGGCCGTTACCCAGCCAACCCCCAGAGGAAGCTAGGCAAAAGGGAAAACAAGCCACACTGTTCTGGTTGCTATTTATAGTGTTTACAATTCAGCATCATAAAAGTTTGCAGTGATTTTGATTTTTTTTAAAATATTGCATCAAAATATTATCTCTTTTGATCACTCCTTAAATTTAGCACCCAAGGTGAGTATGCCACATTTGCCCTTCCTTCATTTCACCCCTAAAAGTAGCAGATATTTCCTAAACATTCCACACTGGGATCAGCTGGGTTGTGCGTTGGGGTCTGGATGCACAAGATTTGGGATGCACTTTGCAGAGCTATGTTCCAAACAGCCACGGAAAAAAGGACGGTGTTTCCCGGGAGAAGGACCACGTGTTTCTAATAACTTCATAGTTCTGGGCATTCAGTCCTGTTGCCACAGAAGTCAAACCTTCTTAATTTTAAGTTTCATAGGGAATGGACAAAGCTAAACCAGAAGAAAATAATTCAATGAAAAAGTTTGGCTCATAAGACTAAAAACCTCCAGACCAGACATTCATTTCTTTTGCTTATAGACAAAAGAACAAATTCAACCTCAGTATTACATGTACTTTGAACTTAATCACATCTTTACCTTTTTTACTATTAGAATTAAATTTTATGGGATTGTTAGAATTAGCTGCACATTTAAGAGCTCATTAGAGCCAATGCCCTCAGGCTGCGCTGGGTAGTTGTATGGCAGTGGGTCCCCCCAGATCTGCCTTCAGGTTGGAGGGGTGGATGCATGGCAAGACTGATCCTTAGCTGCCAGTCGATGGCCAACAATTCACAGTGAAGTCTCTCTCCAGGATCTGCCCTTCGCTGAAGGGAGCTGTTCTGCCTAAGCTTAGTGCTCTAACTCAGGAGCAGCCTGCACCCAACTATGAGTCCGTGAGGGGGGACACAGGCGTGGCCCCTTGACTCAGTCTGGACAGCTCCAAAGGGACATTTCGGCGGCAGGTAGCCTCAGAGCTGAGACCAGCTGAGGCCCCTGGGTCAACTTTAGAAAGTTTAATATTTCCCCTGTCCAGTGCTGTTTCCTGCCAGGTGTCGATCTACAGACAGCCCTCTGCAAGCCAATCTGCATCTCCAGAAACCCCACATGCAAGATGCTGAAATCCTTAACGCGTACAGGGAAAAAAGAAGAGTCACATCTGTGAGTGAAAGCAAACGCAGGCACGATACACACACACACACACACACACACACACACCGCCCCCCCTGCCCCGTGAAGGACATGCTTTCTACCCATTGTCAACGTCCTACTGGATCTCAAATATCCCTGCGGTCGTGGTCCTCCATCCCTTTAATCTGAGCGGGCGCTCTGCTTGTCAGCTACATAAACCGTCCCAAGTTTGCCATTAGCCATCTCTATTAACGAGACATTACACACTGAAGCACTTTCTATTGATTTCACTCGAAGCGCGCGCTCTAGCAGCTCTCCTTACTCTATCGGGTCAAAAGAGAAAATGACCACACCTCTCTCAGTCAAGGAAACACCAGAAGTCCGCTGGTGCCATCGTGGTGGAGGCGATGGAGTCGTCCGGGCAGAGGAAAGAATGCTCATGAAGAAGCCACTGCCCGAGACGCGATCGATTCCAACCGCAACACCTTGGCAATAACCAATTACAAAAAAAAAAAACACCTCATTTCTATAATTTTGAAAACAATTGAAAGCATTAATTGCTTAAAATTCAAGTTACTCCTTCATGAAATAACCAAAACTTTTTCACTTGATGCAATTTCTGGAGGCGAATAAAAGGGAGTATCTCCTGAAACTTGGTGTTTATGAGTCAGCCTTCCAATATTAAGCAATGAGAAATGTATTACTCAATATTCAGGGACATGTCATTTTTTTCTCTTATAAACATGGGCTCCTCAGACATTTTAAGCCCTTCTCCAAGTTTCTGTCCTACTTAGATAACATATTCTCCAATATATTTGTAATTGCGTGGTTAGACACACTGGCCCTACAGAAGAGGCTTCAGTCCCGCTCGATGGCTATTATTATTAATCTTTCCAGGTCCCAGAAACCTACAAAGCATGGCTTCTCTCACCAAATCCTTATCAGAACCATATGAGGCAGGTACTACTACATGCTGTTTTATAGATAAAAAACCTGAGACACTTAAAAGAGGTTGTGGAATTTGCCCCACACGACTCAGGCAATAAATGGAGGGCTGCGTGGATCTGACCACCACGACTGGAGCTTTGAACCACTGCCCAGCACTGACTCCCAGCAGAAAGATAAAATACATTCCAGGCAACCAACACTGCCTTGTTAGCACAAATTTCTATGGAAAAAAAAGTCATGAACTTAATCTCTGTTCTGGGTGGGGTGCTTTTTTTTGTTTGTTTTTTGTTTGTTTGTTGCTTTATAGGGCCTTACCTGTGGCATATGGAGGTTCCCAGGCTAGGGGTCGAATCAGAACTACAGGTCCCGGCCACAGCCACAGCAACACAGGATCTACGGCACGTCTGTGACCCACACCAGGGCTCATAACAACGCTGGATTCTTAACCCACTGAGCGAGGCCAGGGACAGAACCCGCGTCCTCATGGATACTAGTCGGCTTCATTACCACTGAGCCACAACAGGAACTCCAATTCTGGCTTTTTTAAGGCCCTCATTTAATTCATGAGATCACATTCTCTGTCATGTTGCTAACTAGATCCTTCAAGTTAAGGGCAGACAGCTTTTTACTAAGAATGCCTTTGAGAACTCTCGTTTTTGTGTGTAATTTTGGCTATATTTTGGAGAGTAAGTTCAGCACAAGGATATCATTCTAATGTAAAACATGTTTGAAATATCAGTCACTTAGCGCCTGAAGTATGAATATTCTGCCAGCTACACCTTCCATCTTTTGTTCTGATTAAATGCTGGTACCCATGCACTCATCTTCAAAATTTACACATTAAAATAAAGTTCAAACAGTCTTATCCACAGGAAAAGAGAAGACTGAAAGGAAACACAGTCTGTATTACCCTAATTGGCTGGAGGTGGTTTTTTATTTTCATTACTATCATCCCATTTCATCTCTTAAAATTAAAACGATAATATCCGCAGTTTTAAACACACACCATATCCTTGCAGTGGCAAAGGAACTACCTAGAAAGCAATTACGTGGATGTCTAATTTGCATTTGATTTAGAAAAGCAGGCAACTTAATTTTAACGGCAAACTATACATTAAGGGCTTAAAGACAGAAAATCTCACTTGTGAACACAGCTTGTCATTGCGATCATTGCTCTAAATGAAAAAATCTCAAGTCATGAATTCCGTGGTTGATTTCATATTTTGAGGGTGTTGCTTAGAATTTTTTTTTTTCCATTTGAAGAAAAACTCCTGGTCTTTTTGAGGCAGAATGACTCTAGAGAAGCGTCAATCTGATTCAACAAATGTGTGGGTATTGCTGATTCTGGCAAGGTAGCAAGCGCAAAGATCCCCCCTCTTTTTTGAAGAGTGATAAGGTGACTACTTCAGGCGAGATTTTCATTTCTGATTATGGTTAACTTTATTAATAACAAAGAGACTGAAAAATTCTTTTAAAATTGAATGTTGACAATCGCAAGTTTATAATGCAGTTGCACTGAGGTCGGTGGGAAAATCTTCTATTAACTGGGCTGAAGAAATCAATCATCCACTGTGCATATGAGGCAAATGGCCCAGACCCTGCTTAACATCCACTTTCACAACGGCTCTGGACCAGGATGGATAAGAATAACTTCTATTCATTTTCAGGATGGTTAAAACTCAGCTTAAATTTGACAACATTGTTGATGCTATTTACATATTAATCTTTCTAGAATGTTAATTTACATATTAATTTACATATTAATCTTTCTAGAAGGTTATCTTCCAGCTCTATAATTATATATATTTTCCCTACAATAGTAATTTTGAGTAAAAGTAGTACACCTTGTATTACCTGTGTGTTGGGGAGGTTACTATTGGGCATTATTCAATGAGTCTGATTCACCTTTATTCTATTTGCCTTTAATTAATCAAATAATATTTTCTTCTTATAACCTGGCTACAATTCTCTTTCTCTCTCAATATAGTACACACATATAGAAGAGCAGAGGTGCTTCATAGTTTCCGTTTTGCCTGAAATTTTTATTTATTCTTATTGTAATTTTGAACGTTTAACATAAAACAGTGTCATCTGTAAACACAGCTCCTCGTATTTTAACAAGTAAGGCACATACATACAATGAAAGGAACATCTTCATCAAAGCAAGGTGGCTGTCATAAAGGAACAATTCCCTACCAGGAGGCAGGTAGCCTCACAAAGCTATTGCTAATGGGAAGTTTGCTATATCAAAGGCTTGGAGTCAATCCTTACAGAGAAGATGTCACACTATATTTGAAAGGCAAATGTAAAAACGCATGTTCTCAATTAGTTTTCATATAAATTCTCACTTCCATAAATATTTCAAGCACTGAGCTCCACAACGGCAAAGTGGATAAGGGGATAGATTTCAAAATGGCAGCCAAAATAAAGAAACACAGATGCATATAACCTTTTCACGTTTTAGGCATTAGCATAGTTTTCAACTGCAGTAAAAATTCTTGATATAGAAAGATGCTAGCATTTTGCAAATACCTTTACAAGGGAAACTGAGCCATAAAAAGCTCAACACCTACATTCAAAGTCATTAGAATGGAACCCAACCTTTTTAATTTGTGACCTATCTCCTGAATAATTACAGAGGAGGTATATTCTTCTTCTATCCTCTTTTTTACTCAGACTTTAAGCTATATGTAAAAAACAGGGTCAAATATTTCCCCACAAATATCTACAAGTATTATCCTATGAGCAGATTTACTAAAACAGATATAGCTTTTCATCTTTTAATTTTTAAATATTTTTGCTCTACTGCTAATTTAAAAAAAGAAAACAGCAATTTGGACATCCTCTGATAATCAGGCATATTTTGAATAGTTTTATTTCTAAGTACCATAGAATTATGTTTTGTGAATAAGATAGCTGTTTTTATAACGTATAAAACCTAAGCAAAATGTTATAAATCAGCATGTAAAAAGAAATAGTTGAGTAAGAAACAAACAGCCAGCAGAGAAATTGGTCACATCTGAGAAGCTTCTGAAAGATGGGAATATTTTTGCCCCAAAATCCAGCATATAGTAAGACTATAGAGGATTTACATATGCAGAGGATTTACATATATATATATATATATATATATATAGACACACATATAGAGAGAGAGAGAGGGAAAGAGGTTTAATTTAAATCCATCTCAGTTCCAATCTGTCCTTGCAAGTATTATTTCCTGACTGGTTATATATGTAACAACATTGCTCAAGAAGAAGGGTTTTATAAAAATGATCCAGTCACAGCTTGGTCACGCTTTCTCTCTCGAATTTTGTTTAAATTTTCAATTACTCTTTAAAATTTTTCAAAGAGTACTGAGATTCTGCCCCCATCCTGCCTCCCCCCGCCCCATTCAACTTATTTCAAGAAGGAAAGAATTCAGCAAAGGAAAACCCAAATGAAACAGCAACTCACTGAACAAATATATTCCAGAACAACAGCACTGGCCCTTGGCATAATGGTTCCTGGGTGTGAAAGCTCAGGAAAGAATCAAAACTAGTGATGGGAAGCTGATTCAGTATCACGTTGTGCTCAAGAGACCGGCTACGGAATTTAGTTAGTGAAAGAAAGACACTAGAAATAAATGAGGAGGCCGGTACTTTCCATGAGTATTCATTAAAATCCCTTCTTTATAAGTAACTTGACATTACCCCAAGGCTATGTAAAAACAACAACAACAAA
Organism: Catagonus wagneri; assembly: GCA_004024745.2. Lineage (NCBI taxonomy): Eukaryota > Metazoa > Chordata > Mammalia > Artiodactyla > Tayassuidae > Catagonus > Catagonus wagneri. Next base: position 2,499,720 of record PVHT020002874.1, on the reverse strand, counting down.
CAAACTGTGAACTCAATTGAAAGTGAAACAAGCCTTTGTGAAAGCCAGGCGCATTAAACAAAATAAACATTTTCTCATGCCACTGTTTTTTCTCTTCTCATTATAAAATTCAAACCGGCATTTACGCAGCAAATTCTGAAACATATGTTCTTTAAATAAGACAGACACAACAAAAACAGAGCACTGGAACTTGGAAACTTGACATTATTTCTTCTCACTAGGGTTAGAATCCCACTGGTTGTATTTTTCTAACAAAGGTGAGGGCACATATTTCCAGGTCAAGTGATTCAATGATGAAGGAAGAGAGAAAAAAGCACTAGATGCAAAGTCAGAAGACCTGGATTCTAAATCAGCGTCTACAGGATATTAGCTGCCTGGCCTTTGGGTAGTTGTTTAAGCCCTCTGGAGTCTCAGTCTTCACTCTATAATTAGAGGACACTGCCCTGTGCTCCTTGTTGGGTTATTGTGAGAATCAGATGAGATAATGTATGAAAGTCCTATGCAAATTCTAAAATGCTAGGCAACATATTTATAAGCTAAAGTTCTATCACCTCTGAAATATTTGCAATCCTCAGTGTAATAATAGGATAATGTCACTCACAAATTGCTGAGAAACTAAGTCCGATCATATATTGTATTTTGGCAACTACACACAAAATCTTTTGTCACACCAGCAGGAAAATATCACCCAATCATTTAGAAGGAGGTGTTCAATAGCACCGACTTTTTAAGCTGAGATATTCCTGAAAATCGTCTAAGTAGACTAGCATAAGCCAAATGACAAAATTCATGTATGAGTCTGAGACAATCTATTCAATTGCTTGACAATTTCACAAAACCTTAAATTATCAGGTTAAACCACAGAAAACTGCTGTTCTGTAAGTCAAAAAAAATCATATAATACCATTAATTTCTTGTTGATAAACCAAATATATCGAGTGCTTAATGCAGTCATTTTGGACTCTTTGAACCCCCTTGCCCTAAAAAAATGAATCTAGTGCTAATAATGTTGCTGTCATGTTAGTGATACAAAAAAAAAGGAGAGATGCATACGCCAGTAGAAAAGTTGGAAAGGATACACGCAGATAAGCATTTCACAAAAAAAGAAACACAAAAGACCTAAAACAACATTATTTCATCTTCCTCAGTATCCAAAGACATACAAATTTAAACAGGAATATTTCTCGTTACCTACTAAATTAACCAAACCTAAAGGAAACTATAATACTGTTTTTTAAAAAAAGGAAAACAGGCACAAAATGGAGTCCCTTATGCTAAGCCCCGCAACACCAAACCTAGACTTAATTACAGTTGTGGTTCTCCCAGAAATGGAATCTTAAACCTGTCATCAGGAAGCATGTAATAGGCACCAGTTAGGTCATCTGTCTGAGAGATCCCTGCCTTCCACTAAAGGAAAGTGACCTTGCCTTAACCAATCTGCTCCTTTGCCTCCTATAACTTCCTAGTTCCTCCTCCCTGCCGCCTATGAAAGTTTTTCATTTTGTACAGCTTCTTAGACTTCCTTTGTATCTGCTGGATTCATGCCTGATCCATGAATCTTTTTTTTTGGGGGGGGGGCTTTTTTAGGGCCGCACCCACGGCATATGGAGGTTTCCAGGCTAGAGGACGAATCAGAGCTGTAGCCGCTGGCCTAGGCCATAGCCACAGCAATTCCAGATTCGAGCTGAATCTGTGACCTACACCACAGCTCATGGAAACACTGGATCCTTAACACACTAAGCGAGGCCAGGGATCGAACCTGCATCCTCATGGATGCTGGTCAGATTCCTTTCCACTGAGCCATGACGGGAACTCCCTGATCCATGAATCGTTGAATACACCCAATAAGATCTTTAAAATTTACTTAGAGTTCTGTTTTGCTTTTCGTGTTCTGTTTGTTTGTTTTCTGTTTTGTTTTATTTTAACAATACTCAGTGCTAGAAATAGTGATATTCTGTAAAGCAAACTGGCATTTGATGCAAAAACCTTGAAAATATTCATACTTTTTGACCTAGTAACTCTTCTTCTGGAAATTAATCATAGCAAAGAAATCTTAGATTTGCACAAGCATTTAACTATCAATGATAATTATACCTTTAAAGCTTTATGTTTGAAGTAAAAAAAGTAATTTTAAAAAATGAGGGTTTGACAACAAATGAATACTATACAATCATTAAAATGGATGTTATAGACAATTGCAGAAGGTATTTATTTATACTATGAAAAAGCAAGCAAATTTAGAATGTGAAGCAAGTTGGAAACGATATAAATACACAAGGACTAGGCTTAGCTTTTTAAATGCATTAGCTCCCATAATCATTAGAACAATTTCATGAAATGAGTAAAATTATTATGATCCCCACTGCACACAAGAGGAAAGTGGAACACATTTTGCCAAAAATCACACACAGGTAGCCGAGCCAGATTTTGAATGCAGAGTTTAGAGTCTGTGACAGTAAACATTCTAATAGACTGTCTCTCTCCTCTTAGATAATATGACTCAAAGGCCAAATATTAGCCATGATTATTTCTCACCAAACAATGACTGGTGTGGAGGGTTTTTTTAATTGCTAAAAGAAGTAAATTTTCTACTCTGCTTCCTTTGACCTATGTCACCATTTGTCATCCAATATAGATACATTACAATGGTTTAAAAATTGGAAGGAAGTTTAATGTGCCTAAACAAATCATCATATCAGAGGGAGGAAAGAAGAGCCATGAGAAAAAGTCTATAAAATAAGTGTTCATGCACCATCTTCACCTCTCCATTCCTACCACCTCCACTTTGGCAAACCCATTATTGTCTCTGATAGTAATTGCCTGGCCCCCTGTCTGTAATCTCTTCCTCTGCATCCTCCCCATTGCCACAAAGACCCTCTTCCTAAAATACTTCCAGCTATCCCAGAATACTTTTTATTCATTAGTGAAACATTTTCTGAATGCCTACAGTATGCCAAACACTGTTCTAAATCCTGGGTACATAAAGATAAGTAATGGTCCCCATCCATAGGGTTCTGAGAAACAGATTCTCATACTACAGAAAATGTATAATTCTGCAGTCCTGCAGGAAGACAGCAAAACAAACATTTGCAATGAAATGTGACCGATCGCAATAGCTCAGGGTACAAAAGAACTATGAGAACGTGAATGAGTACAAAACGAATGTTCCCTTAGTAGGAAAAACTGGCAGAATTCAGAGACTGAAGAATCTTAGCGGGTAGCGGAAGATGAGTAGGGTTTGGGAAATTTAGCGCACTGTGAACAGCCTAGATACGGAAAACACAAGGCACGAAGAGAAGCACGAGTACACGACTGACATGGTTCTCTAAACCAAGTAACCACTCTCTGGTCAAGCCCCCTCCTCCTCCCCAGAAGGAATGGTTTATAATTCCCATAGGCAGAGGAAGGAGGCCCCTGATCATCCTTTAATTTAATGGGATGGGAGTTGCTAGAGTGACGAGATGTATTCTTAATGGCAAATTGCCAACACGAGCATTTTTTCCAGCAAATTATTTTGTGTCAAAATAAAGCTAAGTGAAAAAAAAAATTCCAAAACAATGAAACCCAGACAAAATTGATTCTTATATAACATGCTTTTGAAGGAAGACGTCTGAAGAATGTGAAAAGGGGAATGTTTTTTCCTTTAAGTACAGAATTCAGCAACGTGTGCAATTTTTAAATGATGTTTAAAACCATTTTTATTGAAAAAATTCAAGGAGTAAATGGAAGGGGCAAAATCAGAATGAAGGAGAAGATTCTGGAAAAAATACCTCGTCAATTTAGCTATAGTCTATAATCTTGAAAATGGATGAAAAATCCTGCATTCATCCACAAATACTATTAAGGTCTTAGCATTTCCTCAAAATACATCCTCTGGTTGCATTAATGAAGACTAACATAAAATCCATTTATTTCCCGATTTTACACTTACCTCTTCAGGGAAAAAGCCCTATTTCCTAAAAGAACTAGGAGGTGAAAGTTAAGTAAACGTCCATTAATTTCTATGAAAGGGCAAACTTATATATTCAGTAGATCTGCAATTAAATGGCAGAGAACGCTCATTAACCTGGGTTTGCTGCTGATTCATATCTCAGCTACACACAGTGCTGGGTACATAGCCAGTACTTAAAAAATGCTAGTGTAACTGGTTCACTCAGATGGTCACACATACTCATTTACTTAGATAGAATTAATATATGCTCCTCTGTAGAGATATTAATTTTTAAGTCTTACAACAATCACTGTTATGAGATACTTATTGCACATCTCTATATTGTATGAAATAAGCATTTGAGGTTTAACATCTGCTAGGATCACTCCAAGTATAAACAGAAAGCTCTGTTTTCCTTCATAGTGCTCAAAAAACAAATCCCACACCCAATGTTTTCCTATGTAAGTACTTTTTCCTTAAAAAATCAGAAAAACAGAACATGGATTTCTTTTACCACCAATAATCATATTTTCATTTCTCTGCCTCTTACAAACAACATAACATTAACTGCCAGTCCCCACACAAATAAATCCCATGCTTATATAAAGAGTAAAACGAATACATCAGCTAAATGTGTGATATTACAGGATCTAGGCAGGTTTCCAGATATAATTTATGAAAGGATCTTATGCATATTTTCCAAGCATCAGTTTCTTAGTCTTTGTAGGTATATGGGAGAGGGTCAAAAATGGCACTCAGATTTACACACAATAAATAAGTAATTTTAGTACCTGATTGGTGTTGTGACCCTCTTAGCCAACCCTTCCTGCTAGGCTTTTCTTTATACACATGATGGTTAATTTTGTTTGAAAAACAGATCTCTTCTGGGGCGAATGTGCTTCTACTTTATGAGCCATAAATACATCAATTAATGGTGTGGCATTTTGGGGAAAATGTCTTAAATGGTACCTTTGATAGTTATAAACAGACTTGGAAATTATGATTATTTTGAAAAGATGATGGCTCTACAACTTTCACCTGGGCACTGAAAATGCAGCTGAGTCAAGCATCATTTGGCCCATGAAGTTGATGCTAGCTAGCCACCTTCCAGAATTAAGTTCTACCCACTTATTTTATATATCTTCACTCGGCACATAAGGAGTCTATCAAAATATTAAAGAGGTTGGTGCCGTTTTTCTCCATCTGGTCCTACCTGAATAATGGCAAAGAGAATGTAGTGCCTTTGCAGTTAAACTGCTATCCAGAAGCTTTGTCAACAAGCCATCATGACAGAGGCAAGATAGAGCCGTTCAGTTTATTTCTTTTGTAGAATTATGTTAAAGAATGAGTTTTTAGGAATGGGCCTAGGAAATCACATGGATTCAAGAATAATAATAATAATAATAGTAATCATCACAGAATGTGCTGTGTTTCCACTATCTGGGAACCTCTTATCTGCCCACTTCTGTCTGACTGCACTAACTGGGTCTTTCTCAATCAGCATTTGAAAAATTTCACTCTCTGCTCCATGTCTCCAGCCACTGAGATAATCGAACTGACAGGCAGTGCAGCCGAAGAGTCTGCCTTGGGTGCTGGGAATAAACGGATGTGGACAGACAGTGTCATAGTAATCCTTGCATCCACATCGGGTGGGACATTGGCTTGACAGTGCAGGCAATGAGGAGGGAAGCGGGTCATGAACAGACACCCAGTATCTTCTTATCCCCAGCAGACTTGGTGTGTCTTTTGATGAAGACTCCAACAAAGGTAGGATTATAGTAGCAGCTGGATTCATCTCTCTCAGTGACAGCTCAAGTATGAAGAAATGGGAGCCAACACTGGACTTGGCCAACCTGCTGGGAAGAACTTTAGCTAAAGCGTAATAGCTTCATATCGCATATGGAAGGCCACGGAGCAGACGATGGCAACTGGTATTGGTGGCAGACAGGTGCCTATACGATATAGAAAAAATGAGCAGTTGCTGACGTTTTAAGGGCAGGGGATGTTATTGACATATATGGATGCAATCATTGCAAATTTGGGTTGGATAAAATTTCCATGCTTTAATTTTGGCTAGACTATCTTCGACACTGCTGAGATTCATTTTCCCTGAGAAGAGAGGTGCTCTCTAAAGAAAGATTCCAGTGACAGTCACTCCAGAGAGATTTGTCTTTGGAATAAGTTTAAGATGAAAGTTATACTTTTTAGAAGCTGTATTATGAGCCAGAAATTCAACGAATGTCCTGGAGTTCTAGGTAGCAACTTCATAAGCATTTTTCCTTCCTCTAGAAGAAAAATAAAATCCATTAATTTACAATACTATGTAGGTTCTAGAAACTAAAATGAAAATTGACTTACAATAAATTTGTATTCCCAACTGTCAGAATTCACTTATACTATCTTCCCCTGACTTTCTTTTCAAAGTATTAACAAGTGAAACTATGTGTAATTTATTTATACAGTTGGCTTATATTTTTTAAGGCAAGTCATGATATTCCTATCAGGACCCATGATTATGCCATTAACCCCCCCCCACCAGATTTTGCTCCTTGTATCCTTTTCCTTGGCTGATTTTGCTCTGTAATCTCTCACCATAACAAATCTTAGCTATATGCTGTGTCCTGTGAGCCCTTCTATTGAATCCTCAGATCTGTGTGGGCAGGGATCTGCAGGATTCCCAACACAGCTGTCCTGAGAGGTATAATTCTCACTGTAGACCTTGAAGCCAATGGACAGTGACAGCAATAACATCAGCAATGCTAGTTAGCAGTTAGTGAGGGTAATACTCTATGCCAGGCACTGTGTTGTCTTCACTTTTTTTAATTACAATATAGGTGATTTATAATGTTCCTTCGATTTCTGCTGTAAGCAAAATGACCCAGGCACCCATACACACCCATTTTTTTCATTTTCCATCGGGTTCTTACCCAAGAGACTGGATACAGTTCCCTGTGCTGTAAAGCAGGAACCCCATCACCCAGCCATTCTAAAGGTATCTGTATCTACCAACCCCAAACTTTCCATCAGTCCCCCGTCTCCTCCTTTTCCCCCGGCAAACACAAGTCTGTCCTCCATGTCCATGATCTGTTTCTGTTTTATAGATCGATCATTTGTGCCATATTTTAGATTCTACATGTAAGTGATATCATATGGTGTTTGCCATTTTCTGACTCACTGCACTTAGTGTAAGAGTCTGTAGTTCCATCCATGTTGCTGCAAATGGCATTATTTTGTCCTTTTTATAGCTGAATAGTATTCCACTGTATATATATACTACATCTTCTTAATCCATTCATCTGTCCGTGGACATTTAGGTTGTTTCCATGTCTTGGCTTTTGTGAATAGTGCTGCAACGAACATACGGGTACATGTATCTTTTTCAAGGAAAGTTTTGTCAGAATATCTGCCCAGGAGTGGGATTACTGGATCATATGGCAGTTCTATATTCAGTTTTTCTGAGACATCTCCATATTGTTTTCCACGGTGGTTGTACCAATTTACATTCCCACCAACAGTGCAGGAGAGTTCCCTTTTTTCCACATTGTCTCCAGCATTTGTGTTTGTTGACTTGTTAATGATGGCCATTCTGACTGGTGTGAGGTGGTACCTCATTGTTGTTTGATTTGCGTTTCTCTAATAATTAGTGATGTTGAGCATTTTTTTCCTGTGCCTGCTGGCCATCTGCCATTAACTTTTAAAAGCTTTACTAGTTGCTTGTTTCCTTGATGGACACCTGAAACCTTAGCTCAAAGGAAGAAGGATAATGAATTTAGGCTTTATTGTTTAGATAATAAATGAGTATACTGATGGAAGTACTTTCTAAAACCTCTTCTATATAGCAGTTGAAAGAAGTACAGTCTGTAGCTGATGGTTCTGTATTGGAAGAATGCAGACTATGAACCCTCAATTAGACATTATTTTAGGAATTAAAAGTTCCTAGTGGAGAGAATCAGCTGAAGGCCATAGAATAAAGTTACTAACAAGTCATCAGATTTTAATCTGACGGTAAAGAAAGAAGCTGGATCCATGGGCTGAGGATAACCCTTGACACACAATTTTGTTCATTCACTCAATCATCAATTCCCTTGGTCAAACAATAAACAGTGACGCTGGATTTGGCTAGGTTTTAGATAGTAGAAAGTGTATCTTATTTTCTTTTTTTTTAACTTTACACTTCTGGCCATTGTCTTAAATTATTCCAACTAATTTCAATATCGCATCCCGTGGCTTAAGCTTGATATTCACTCACTTTTAACCACCCTCCTTCCTAATTGAAAACACTTATTTTACATAAATCTTAACAAATTACGTGTAAAGTGCTTAGAAGAGGACCTGATACATATAAAAGTTCAACAAATATTTGCCATATCTAGTCTTCTTAATCATGTTTCTTTTGTGATTGACTATCCCATGGACATAAATGTTTCAGGTCACATGTCAACTGGTGCCAAGTACTGAAATCGCAGGGACACCTCACCCAAGATCAGAGGCAAAGAGGGCCCTGTTTGCCAAGGATGCAGGATAACAGAGAAGCAGCACTACCACCATCCCTAGTTTATACAACACCTTCTTTTTTCAGCTCTGGACATCAAGGGCCAGCGTGAGGAAGTCTGATTCCAAGGTACAGGGGTGAACGTTAAAGATGGAACCAGAACCCCATTCCAGGCACAACTTCCAATCACAACACCTCAAAATTAAGTCCTGTTTCTTCCCTGCTGTAACGAACAAGTTTGAACGATTATTATTTGTAATTATTTCAAGATTATTATGGATAAAGTAAGAATGCCATATTCTTTTTCCTTCTTCATCACTAATGAGGGGAATAATACAGCTACCAGCTGGCTGACAGTACTCTCTGGTGACTGTTCACCGAAATGACGCCTGAATTAACCTGAGGACATGGAACTGAATGATCGTTACAAGAAAATGTGTGTGTGGACAAATAAGCAGCCTAATAGAGCAAGCATGTTTATTCACTTGACCTCCAGAGGAGTTCTATTGCCTACACTCTCTCTACTTGGAACACTCTCTCTCTGGTAAATGCATCAACGCTCGTGGCAGGAAACTGTGACAGTGACCCCAAATGTACTTGAAGGGTAACTGAAACTAAATCATCAACTTTCTCCCAAACCAGTTCCCAGTTATTTTTTACTTCACCTAGGTTGAAATTTGGGGTTTGTTCTTCCCTCTAGTTCAGGAACAGCAAACACATGACTTGTGTGCTTTTATGGTTCCACCTTTGCCCTCCGCAGACATCACGAATCAATCACAACACTCATTACCTCCCACCTCCACCGAACCTTACTCCTTCTCTTACACTCCCCTAATGGCACTTGGCTAGAGCCCTGATTTCAGAGCTGAATAGCCATCTGCATCCAAAATTCCCAAGGGAAAGATCTTTGCTGGTCTTTCTCTGCATAATGGTGCCATGCATTACTTAGTTTCAAATTTAATAACACCCCTGTCAACCCCCTATTCAGCAACCTTTGTTGTTTCCTGTTGCCTACCACATGTTCATGCCAAGGAGTTTTGCATTGCTTTCACTGCACTCATGGAACAATATTGCTACGTTTCCTCCAACAGACAGGACTCCAATTAGATCTCCTTAGTGTCAGCCCAGGAGTTACTCCTGCAAATGTCTGTGCACATCATAAACATGCATACCTGATTTCTTTTCTCGGATCTCCTTCCTCCATCCAAAAATGTCCCAGTCCTGTTACTCCCAGGTCATGTCTCACCTCTTGTACTCTAAGACTATAGAAGACTCAGCCTTCTCGAAAAAGAGCTGGATTTTTATATGTTATGAAACACAGTTTAGAGTGACTGATGATTTCATAGGCTTTCAACCACCTACACTTCTAGAGCACAGTGGGTTGGCTCAATCCCTTCACAGATGACATAGTCAGGGGTATGTTTTTCTATCCAGATCTCCTCCTCCACCCTAATCTTATCTGAGATAAAATTAAGAGTTGTGCAGGAAAACCAATTTATCAAAATGCATGTGGATTTCTCTTAGTATAGTAACTTACAGATAAAGGATAAAACCTTGCATGGGATCCTGTAAAGGACAATCTCTAAACAGGTGCAGAATTGGTGAATATTAGCGTCTCAGCATGACATTACTTGATGTGTCTCCAAGACCAAATGTTTAGATGGGGAAAGCTGTTTACCAAACTATGTAGTTAAGAAATTAATTCTTACACAAGCTGCATGATGTAAACCAGAAGTTGCTTCTCTGTTTTATAGGAAGACTAAGTTCTGCACAAGTTAAAATCACTTGTTCAAAGTCATCCACAGAATCTGAACAGAATGAAATGAAACCCTTGTCATCCAGGGCTTCTGGCATAATATATAACTCTGTGAACCATAATGCCCACAACATATAGGCAAATCTCAACATCTTTTATTATGACACATTACAGTTTTCTACTTGGTCAACTTTTCCTATCAATTACCATATTCAAACAACCGGCTGTACTTGAGGTTTTCTCCCTGCCTATGTCTGTAAGTAAAGAAAATGTGCCTTTTTGGAAATGCAGCATTCTGCAATTGAATTCCTTAGAATTTAATCATATAGTTGGCACTGGATACTTTATCATAATAGCTCAAAGTCAAGCACAGTCTCAGCCATAAAATATAACAAGCTGGGGACTTTTTCCCTAACTTTTCAATTTGAAAATTTTCTAAGCTTCAAAAAAATTAAAAGTACAATAAAAACATATGACGCTGTCTCCTACATTTGTAAATTGATACTTTTGCCATTTTTGCTTTCTCTCTTCTTCAGTGCTAAATAAAAATGTGTATGTATGTATACATACATGCATGTATATACATACATACACTGTGTACATATATGTTATATTCATTTTTTGTTGACCCATTTGAAAGTAAGTTGCAAACGTCTTAAGTTTTCCCCTCTGACTACATCATTTTTTTCTCTAGAAACAAGGACATTCTCCTACAAAACTGCCAAACTATTTTTTATGTACAAAAAGTGTAACATTGATACAATAATACTATCTAATATGTAACCCACAATTGTCCTTGTAAGGTTCTTTGTAATTTTTTAAAATCCAAAATCAAATCAAATATAGAATAACTGCATTTTTTACATATCACTTCGTTGACTTTAATCTAGCACAGTCCTCCTTCACCTTTTTTCTTTTTCTGGTTTTTTTTGTTTGTTTGTTTGGAGGGGAGAGAGAAATATGTCAAGAAATTGACAACTTTTTAAGATTTCAGACTAGCTCTCTTGTGAAATACCTCATGATCTGTATTTATCTGTTTGCTCCTTAATTCCTAGATTTGGCAAGAATGCTCAAGGGAGAGGTTTTAAATTTCTCACTGTATCACATCAAGGGTCGCATAATACCTCACTGTTGCATTATTGATCCAAAAACAGATTGATTCAAGTTTTATCACTGGTTAAGGTGGTTTCCAAAGTGAGAACACTTGAACCAGTGGTTTACACCATAACCTATCTAGGAAACACATAACACATGATATTGTTCAAAACCTCAAAGGATGCACATTTTTAGAAAATTTAGTGATAGAAATAAGAGACTTAAAACATAACCTGAGATATGTTAAAGAACTGACCAAAAGTGAGGAGACAGAATGATGGAGAAAGAAAAGGCCCTGGACTGAAAGCCAGGAATTGTGAATTTTCCATCCAAGCTCTATCACCAGCTCACCGCAGAGTCTACATGGCAGATACATTTCACTTCTTGTGGCAGTTATGATTGAATTTTGGTGGCTGCCTGGAGCACTGTGTTAAAAGGATTTTAAGGCTGAATAATGACTCAGCCAAAAGAGTGTCTTAACTAATCTTGTGACATGATTCTTGGAGGAAGAAATGATAGTTATGTGTGGTCAATTAAATATGGCCACAAATTCTTTGCCACCACTCCCAACAAGAGGTGAACTCTGTTTCCCCAAGGCTTAAATTGAACTGCTCTTTGACTTGATTTGACCAGGAGAATTAAGTAGAAGCAACACTATTCAAATTTCAGAACCTAAGCTTCAAGAAGCTTTGCAACGTATGTCAACATCTTCTTAGAACTCTAAACTGGGGTTGTAGGTAAACTGGGGTTGTAGGTAAGCAAGTCAGTCCAAAAGCATTGTGGGAAATCATACATTTGTGAGATTTCAAAAGGCACTAAGTTTCATAGCAGTGGATAACTTATATAACAAGCCTCTATTTTTTGACCCCAGTTAATATCTCCCTTTACTCTTCCAGTCATCAGTTTACTAAGTATGAATCAAAAAGGTTCTATTATGATTAAGGAATCTTTTGGTAGTAAGATCTCAGGCTAAAATTAAATTGGCACTCTCAGTTCTAGTCAGAGGAACCCAGTCCCAGAGTTCATGGCCAAGAGGATAAAAAGAAAAGGAGTAGAGAAACAACTGAGAATGTTCTGTCTAGAAAGAACCCTGGAAAATACTGGTCCAAATCCTTCATTATGAAGCCAAGAGAATCAAGGGCCCAGTTCTGAAATGACTAGTCTAAGGACATAAGCAAACTCTTGGCCAACTCTGGTACTGCAGCTTCCTTAAAACAGCAACCAGAACACAGCCAGATGCGATCCATTTTTGATCCCCATACCATGGGTTCACCCTGTTGGTGCCTCAGTTCAGCTCCATATCTCAGCTTCTCTAACTAAAATGGTACATGCCAGAAGCTAGAGACACACACTGGGTTTAGTTAGAAAAGAAGCTTGGAACATGTACAGACAGTGCTCAAAGAGAACAAGTCAAAGGAGTAAGTGGACCAGGACATAGTAGAGACTGGTATGCTTCTCTGGCTAGCTTCCCTTTTTGTGTGTACTACCTTCATACCCACACTAAAATTCAAACAGAAGCACCGCTTCTCTCAGTATTCATTAATTTTCATCCCTCACTAAAGAACTTCCCATGCTTTGTCTTTGTCTTGCTAGTCTCTGTTTTCCTCTTCAAGTATTCGATAAATGAGGTGATTAACCAAAATGGGCTTTGTATCTTCTGTGCCATTGAATTTTGGGGAAGAAGCTAAGACTGCCAGAAATGTTACTGTTGTTTAAAAATTAATGACTTAATTGATAATTACAGTTACTGAATCTCACCAATCCAATCATTTCTTAGCCCAATTTTGTTATCATATAAAAGAGTTACCTAGGGAAGAGGAGTTTTATTACCTCCATGAGAAAGAGAGTCTGACAAAAGATTTCAGTGGGTCCCCAAATTTTTCCTGAAAATGATTGATCATTTTAGTGATCACAAATATGCCCAAGAGAAAATCAGTCTGATCAAAAAATGTGATTAAGGAAGCCAATTAAACAAGCAGTCTACGAAACTCTGCCTTTCTACACAAAAGGTAATAAGATGCTAATTTCTATTTTCAATGAACCTCTTCTAATTTAATTTCATTTTAAAAATTAATAGAAATGACACACCTTATACCAATGAGGAGAATTAGAAAATCGCAAAGAATTAACACTTTTCCTGATGATGACCACTTTGATAGGCTTAAGCTTAATTTAGATTTTTCTGTGCCCTGTGCCACACCCTCAGGCTTCCTTTATCAATAGCTGAAGTTTTGTTTGCTTTTTTTCTCTCAGACACTTCCCACCCCATAACTCTCTTCCAAAATTTATCAAATCCCAGAACTTGTGTCTTCATTGTGGGTTTTTTTTAAATGTCTGTTAAGGTGAACAATATTAAAAAAAAAAAAAAGTTTAACTGTTGTAAAGGGGCAGAAAATCCTAAATGGAGAACTTCTAGAACCATAAAGTTGTCATATTTGGGTAACTGGAAATAATCCTGTTTCTCAGCTCACAAGAGAAATCAGAACAACCTCCCCCTAAAAATGCTTTCCTCCAACCATGCCCAAATATGACAAGTCCATATTATCTGAGACAAAAAGTATTTTGATTTTATAAAGTATTAAAATCTCTATAATCAGAAAGGTAGCAGACAACAGTCTAATAAAAGGGAAATTTTTTTAAACACATTTGTTTTCAACTGAAATACTCAAGTTGAATTAAATACGTAGCTCATAAAAGGACAGAGTTTAGAGGCAGAGAAAGAACAATTAGCATGATTAACCTGATAAGGAGCTTCAACTGCCTAGAAAAAAAAATTGTCTCACAGCAATGGCTTACTTTTTAAGATATCTATATTCCTGAGTACACAATTTCAGAGCCAAATCAAATCATCTGGAAGCCACAGAGATAGGAAGCAAGCAAGTTCTCTATTTCTTCTATGTTGGAAAATATGTCCAATAAGTAAGCTATGATTTACCTCTCAGATAGTGAATTTCATGGGAAACACTGACCCACACAAAAAGATCCAGAGGACATACATAGTCACATGCTTTTTAAGGCTGTTGATTGACCATTAGACAAGAAAACCTTCTAGATTTGCAGAGCTTTCCAGGTGGAAATCAAGGCCCATGATGGATAGAGTCAGTAGAGTGTGATGCTAAGAACACAGCCCTGAATTCAGTCTTTCTCTGATGGTTCCCAGAACTAATATGTTGTGTGCATCAAATGCAGTTAACTTTGTATTTCATTGAATACTGCTGATCAAAGGGACCCCAGAGAGCATCTCATCAGGGCCCTCATTTCACAGATTAAAAATCCTTCTTTAGGAATTAGAAGGTGAAAGGTCACACTGTACATCTGGACTGGAGGGATCAGCACATCCCATGTCTATTTTTTTTGATGTTTTTTTTATGACTTTTATTTTTCCATTACAGTTGACTTACAGTGCTCTGTCAATTTTTCCTGTACAGCAAAGTGACACAATCATACACATACATATATACATATTCTTTTTCTCACATTATCCTCCATCATGTTCCATCACAAGTGACTAGATATAGTTCCCTGTGCTATACAGCAGGACCTCATTGCTTCTCCACTCCAAATGCAGTATATACTAACCCCAAACTCCCAGTCCATCGCCTCCTGCCCCCTCCCCCTTGGCAACTGCAAGCCTGTTCTCCAAGTACATGAGTTTCTTTTCTGTGGAAAGGTTCATTTGTGCCCTCTATTAGACTCCAGATATAAGTGATATCGTATGGTATTTGGCTTTTTCTGTCTGACTTATTTCACTTAGTATGAGGGTGTCTAGTCCTATCCATGTTGCAGCAAACAGCATTATTTTGTTCTTTTTTATGGCTAAGTAGTGTTACATTGTCATTCCAGTCATCTGTCAATGTACATCTAGGTTGTTTCCAGGTCTTGGCTATTGTGAATAGCGCTGCAATGAACATGCGTGTGCAGGTGTCTTTTTCAAGGAAAGTTATGTCCGGATATATGCCCAAGAGTGGGATTGCTGGGTCATAGAGTAGTTCTATATTTAGTTTTCTGAGGTACCTTCATACTGTTTTCCATCGTGGTTGCACAAATTTACACGCCCACCACAGTGTAGGAGGGTACCCTTTTCTCCACATCCTCTCCAGCATTTGTTATTTGTAGACTTGTTAATGATGGCCATTCTGACCCAGTGTGAGGTATTATCTCATAGTCGTTTTAATTTGCATTTCTCTAATAATTAGTGATGTTTAGCATTTTTTCAATTGCTTGTTGGCCATCTGTATATCTTCTGTGGAGAAATGTCTATTCAGATTTTTTGCCCATTTTTCAATGGGTTTTTTTTTTTGCTTTTGAGTTGTATAAATTGTTTGTATATTTTAGAGATTAAGCCCTTGTCAGTTGCATCATTTGAAACTATTTTCTCCCATGTCTGCTTTTGAGTGCTCCTTCCTGCTTCGCCCTAATGCTCATGAAGCTGGCTCCACACTTGGAGAATTAATTAAAAGCACTATCTAATGCATCATCTTACAGTGGAAAAAAGCAGAAATGGCTCAAGAGTCAGAAGACCCAAGTTTCATACATACCTGCCCTCCTGATTAGCACTGCTTTTCTAACAAGTTGTTGAAATTCCCTGGAAGCTGTAGGAAGCTGTAAGATATAATGGATTTTAGGGACATCTAGCCTTGTATCCAGACTTTTCCCTTTGTCTTGTGACACTGGACATGATTGGTAATCTACATGGGACTCATACTCTCATCTGATTAAGGGAAATAATGCCCCCTTCCTCAAAGGTTTCTGTGAGGATTAAATGATATAAATACACAAAATGCCAGATACAAGGTTTATATTCAGATCCTGGTTTCCATCCTACAACTTATTGTTCATTTATTCATGTGCAAAATAAGGATAAAGTCTGCTCTATCTGACTAGTGTTTCTTGCTAATGGGTATTAACCCAAGGGCAGGTATATACATAAATAACAAGATCCACATAATCATTTCAAATAAACACACACAGTAAACTCACCAATGTTCTTTAAAAGCGTGTAATGACATGCTTTTCATTTAAAAAAGAAAAAGGTCATTCACTGAAAAAGAGGCAAAAATATTACCTAGAAGATGATTTCTCTGCAGCTCTTTCCCACCCAGGTGAAGATTCATGGTAAAATCTTTCTAACATCCCTCTCGCTCTGGTTTTTAATCTACTGTGTTAGGGAGTAAATGCTAGTATTTGAAAGAATAGTTTTTTAAGTGCAAACTAACATAAGAAATTGAGGTGATTTCCTATTGTGAAAAAAAAGTGTTAATTTACAACACATTCCACCTTTAGTGACAAGTTTTCTACTGCTCTTGGGATAAAATCCTAAACCCAGAGCATGGCCTGAGGTGACCCACCCATAAGCCAGGCGTCATGTTACATAGGGGGCATATAGTGGACAACAAGCCAGACATGGTCTCTGCACTCAAGTAGGTGACATCAGAGGAAAAACAGACAGTGTCCAAAGAAGTAACCAAAAAGAAAAATTAAAGGACTCAGCAGGTTGTTGTCACTGCTGTGGCTGGGGCCACCACTGTGTTGCAGGTTTTATCCTTGGCCTAGGAGCTTTTGCATTCCTCAGGAGTGGCAAAAAAAAAAAAAAAAGGAGAAAGAGAGAGAGAGAGGAAGAAAGAAAGCGAAGGAAGGAAGAAAGAAGGAAAGAAAAGAAAAGGAAAAAGAAAAAGGAAAATTGCAGAATGGAACAAGAGTGATACGGAGAAGCAGTGCAGGCACTTTGTAAGGCTCAACCCCAGTGCCTAGGGCTTGCATGCTTCCCAATCAAAACAGGCTATCACCAAACATAGGCCTCCCAGGCATTTAAAATCATGCACAGGTGATGAGAAGGAAGACCGGGGGCCATGGCAGAC